>OV651822.1:20137923-20405366 GCA_927349885.1 Psylliodes chrysocephalus | reverse complement strand
TCTCTTAAAATATTAATTTGTACATTGGGTTTCGTAACAAACACCAATTATCTAGAACATAAACAAATTACATATTATAAGCAGCTAATGACAATATTAATATGAAGGAAAAATCCTGCTAATAGATTTGCTTAAACAAGTTAAAGTATTTTTTGAACATCTGAATTCATAATAGGTAGAACGTATTGAATGAGGTATAGTCTATTCAGGATTCAATACAAATAAATCGGTTTTATAAAAATCCTTAAATAAATATAGAGTATGATTACATATTGGTAGACACAAATTTCGCTACTTAAAACTGCTTAAAAATCCACTAACGTAGCGGTATTTCGCTACTGCTGACAACACTGAAAAAAGTTCTATAGGTCATTCACTGAATTTACACCCATATCGGATTAAGAAATAAATTAAAGATTTGACTGGTCAGTTGTATTTTAAACATTTACTCATGGGTGGCGTTATTTTGTATATTACAAGGGGTTCTTATAGAAACAAAATAAGTATAAATCTTAGGTATTTAATTTTGCCTCAGAAACCTTAAAAGAGATAGTTACATGATTTTGTTGTTTAATAATAGTTTATTCAGAACAAAAATTTTAATTTACATACACAGTTTTACCCTGCGATTAAGTAAGTACGATGATTAAAAATAACATTAAAATTCTATATTAAACAGTGATTATTATAAATAATTGTCTTTTGACATACCTATAAATCTTCAGCATCACTCTCAAAATTTGTGTCACTAGCGTCGCTGTCATCATTAAGGGATATAATTATAGGGTTAATTTCCTTTATCCTGTTTTCACGTGCCCACCAGTCGTCAATTAATTTATCACATTTATGAACACTTTTTTGCCAAACTTCTGGGGTTGATGTATCCAGTACTTGTTCCATATTTTCCTTACTGCTTCGTCGCTGTAACCATTAATTCCAATATGATTGTCATAATACGTTTTTACATATACATCAAATGTGTTCGATGGGATTAAACTGACAATGGTACGGTGGAAGCCGTAACACATCATGTCCATAACTATGTATGTCTTGATCTACCATATAAATGTGTGGAGGTTCATGCCGTTTGGCTAAAGTTAACAACTCAGATTTAAGGGCGTATTGTGAAAATGCAACATTTTCGTTACGTATCCATTCTTGTATTTTGGCTACAGTCCAATTCTGTCTTGGCGGTTTGTTTAAAAGTTATGTGTGATAGCTCGCATTATCTAACAATATAACAGACGGTTCACTTAAATTTGGTAATAGTTTTTAATTTAACCATTTGATAAACATATCCGAGTTCATATTATCGTGGTAGTCTTCTGATTTTGATTTAGAGGAAAATATTAATCCTGCATCATCCACAAATCCATTCTTTCCACCTGCGTGCAAGATTATGTGTCGCTTTCCCTCACCATTAGTATGTTTTATTGATTTTATATTTTCATCTTGCCATATTCTTTTCGTTCCACCTTTGGAAAATATCCAGGTTTCATCCAAGGAGGACTACGCTTATTTTACTCGACTACCTGATGCGAAATTATCCTGTAGACCAGCTTAGTCATGCATCTGTTTCTTAATCCGATATGGGTGTAAATTCAGTGAATGACCTATACTTACAGACACCTCTTACAAATTTTCTCCAGATGGGATATGGCTTAGCTTTAATCGCGAATTATTAAAGAAAAACAATGTTCCAAGATCATGGAAGACACTTCTAAAGTCCCAAGAAAATTAACAATTTACGGTATTTCTACAAGTAGCCGGGTACGAACAAGAGAGGACAAAACGATTGAAGAAGTAATTGACACCATCACTACATCGTACAGAGCGCTGGAAAAAGAACAGAAAACAAGAACAGCAGGACCCCCTACTGGTCGTCACCATAGATAGAGTGACAAAGGAAGGAGTGCCTAACGGCTAGAAGAAGACCTACGAGATTGAAGAGAAACCGAGACAGGCTACAAGATGGGGAACTGAAGAGAGCTCTACAACTACATAGGGTACTTTAAAAAGCCCTAAACAAACTAATCAGTAAAAAAGAAAAGTGGCAGCAGCTGTATAGGGACTTGGATGACGATGTATGGGGTCAAGGCTACATTATCGTTATGAGGCACTACACGACGTGAAGAAGAAAAAATATAGCAGTTGTGGAAGAACTGCTTCCTAAAGGACTATCCCATAGACACAAAAGAACGATGGGATGTTTCACGGCCAAAAAACTCGAGGAACTCTAATAGAGAGTCAGGACTGGCAAAACCTCAGCCATTGACGGGGTACCACTAGAGGCCATTAAGAAGGCAAGTGCGATAGAGCTCAAAGGGATGCTGGATACCATAAACTCCCTTCTAACATCCCAGACATTCCCGAACCAGTGATCATTTCGAAACTGGTGAATATTCCGAAGGGGAAAATTAATTTACAAGGAAGCACAAAGTGGAGATCGATCTGTCTACTGAACACCTTTAGTAAGCTCTACAATGTTCTCCTAACGGAGCGATTAGAACAAGCCATAAAACAGGGAGGTCGCTATCAAATAAACAATATGGGTTCCGCAGAGGATTATCTACCGTGAACGAAATGAAGAGGGTCTTAGGCATTGTCAAATATTTAAGGACTAAGCCCACGTAGCATTCGATATAAAAAAACGCTTTCAGCGCAATTAGATGGGATGTTATAATGGGCGAACTTGAGGAGAAAGGTGCACCTAAATATCTGCTCAATATATTGGGAGAATACTTGTCATCTAGAAAGATCGGGTACGATAGAGGAAAGTTGATGGAAGTTACGGCAGGAGTTCCACAGGGATCCGTGCTAGGTCCCACACTTTGGTATAGATTATGATGTAATACTCCGAAACACAGAAGTGGTGGCCTTCGCCAATGACGTTTGTTTAGTACCGCTCGCAAACGATGAGGAAAAGCTCATGGAAATCGTAGAAGAGAGCTTTAGGGTGGTCGCACGCTGGAACAGGACACAAAGGCTAGACCTGGTCAAGGAGAAAACCGAGGCAGTCATACTGAGAAGTCCCCGAAAGAGAGAAAACATACGGTTTAATTTGCGAGAAATGAATATCATACCGGCGAGGACTTTGAAGTACCTAGGTGTAACACTTAGCAACAGAGGTAGTTTCGGTCCCCATAGAAAGGAGGCAGCGAGAAAGACCAAGAAGAGAGCGGTGTTATTAGGCCGGCTGATGCCAATTATAGGAGGCCCTGAGAATAAGAGGCGTAGAGTGTTGCACGGGGTTATACAGTCTATTCTGCTGTATGGTGCTCCCATATGGTACAAGGACCTAAAAATCGCGAGTTACATTACATTATTAACTAACAGAAAGAGCCTATTAAGGGCAGCCAATTCGTACAGGACTACCTCCACAAAGACGATGTACGTGGTGATGGAAATCAATTCCATACACCTCTTAGAGGAGAAGAGGGCCATACTTTATGAAACAAACGAAGTGATGAGGGATGGAGCAGAAAGCCAGACCATCGGGAGGTAGCAAAGAGAGTAGTGTCAGAGACAACCGAGGTGGCGCAATGGACAAAGACATTAATTCCGGACATCAGAGTTTGGGAGAAGGGCGGCCACAGACAACTGGGATATTTCGTAATAGAGACGCTAAAGGGTCACAGCTATTTTTTAAAATATCTAAAACGAATACAGAAGATAGACGGTGATATCTGTATGTATTGACTAGAAATAGACAACGCAAAACATACACTGTTTAAGTGCATAAGATGGCATGTAGGACGCAGGGAAGTAGAGGCGATGCAGGGAAGTAGAGACGACTCTGGGAGATAAGTTTAAGGACAACAATCTGACAAAACTAATGTACGAATCAAAAAAACTGGGACGCAGTACACCTACGTGATTAGAATTATGAGAGCAAAAGAGAAGAACAACAGAGCAGGAGGAGTACAGGATGACGAAAAGGAATAGAAGACCGACTCCGAGCTCCGAAGAATATCTTCAAAAAACGATGCCAGAGCTGAGAAGATGCAGGTGGAGGTTTTTTAGTGGCTAGAGATCGCCCAAAAGAAACTCAACCCCACACTCCCCGATGATCCCTTAAGCGTCGGGGGTCCGTAAGTAGATTTTCCCTTCACCAAAAAAAAAAACTTAAGGTCTTTATAAAGATCAGTATAGCAGCAGTACCAGGGTGAATCTATGATGTTCCTTAATACTTTATTTTGGAAACGTTGAATAATTTGTGTTTATTTGGCAGAATTGAATTCTGCAATGAGAGGAAAATGTTTTGTTCATAAACTAAATATTGACTAATGGCACACTGTTTATAAAATTATTGTAAAACGGAGAAAAAGCAACTTATTTACACTTTTGTACTAATTTTAAAGGTAACCCCAAAACTGAGGTAAGTTTACTTAAATCGACTTATTTTGTCTAAAGGATATGTGATATGTTTTATGTAATAAGTTATACGTGGTTTTAATAAAGACCTTTTACGTGTTTAAATTTTTATCATTTATTTTTTTGTCTGCTGCATGGCTAGTATATTTTATATATTTTGACTTTTATTTTCAAACCTGTACTATAACTTTCAAACAAGTTTAGATAATTAATTGCGGTATTCTAATTTTTACAAGCTTGTCTCAAAATAAAAAGCTTTGTTGTACATACAGGGTCGGTCGCGAATACGCACTAGAACAAATGTTATTCAATGGTCGATTGATGATTTAAACTGGAAGTAGTTGTTTTGAGTTACAAGGCGGTCGTACAACTCCGAATAAAAATCGTGTATGGAGGTGGTTAAGTGACGATATCATTCTATATTTACGTTATTGTTTTTCATTTGACTTCGCCTTCGGTCGTTTTCCTTAATGATTTAAATATTAATTTCTTCCGACACTTACGACACTTTTGTTCATGATTGAAGACTAATAAAATGTTTATATCAAATTATTTACCAAAAAATTGTGTACAATTTAGTGTATAATTAGTTATGCAAAATAAAACTAAGCACGCAATTACTAAATGCGTGTTACATATCATCCTTTTGACAGTAACCATAGTTTTCCTAATAATTATGTTTTTAAAACTGAAAACTAGTCACGCTACTGAATTAAAAAATACCTTAGAACCAGCGGAAATACATAAAATGATAGTTTTCTCAGTAGGCGACCAAAATATTATATAATAATTAATTATATAGATGGTGGAATAAAAAAAGCATAATTATTATTATTTTTTTAATCACGAAGGGATAATATGAGCTAACCTCGATACATCTGCCACTTAGTTATTTTAAATTCTCTTGATTTGGTCCCATTCGTAAATTGTAAGTTGTTGTTTTCATTTGACACAAAGCACAAAGTCTTTAGGTTTAACTGCAAAGTGTAAGTGTGAAGAATCAATAGTCGGACAATATTATTTAAAATTGCATCTTGAAATTTCTTACTGAACCCATTAGACACTATACATTTTTTCAATATCTACCGAATCATTTTATTTGATGTCACCGAAGAATAATAGAAAACAAGAATTTATGTATAGTTATTAAGGTGGGTTACACCAAAACCACCCCTTTAAATATTACAATTATTTCTTACTCACCCCCAGAAGAAAACTAATGAAGCGCTTAAATAATTTAGCAAATATAGATTTTTTAAGCTAAACGGATGAAGATACATTAAATTTTTTCAAAATGTATCACCCTACTTTTGACTCCCGTAACTCCTTAGGGGTACAACTTGGTATAAAGGTAAATTGCGTTAAATCATATTTTGGGGTTCCCAACACACACCTGCTCTGTGTCGGTACTAATGCGGAATACTACGTATAATTAATGCTTGGCATTCTATATTATACTCGTCACAGTTTAACAGACCTTCTTAAAACCCATTTTCTATCAGATTTTTTTCAGAATACCCTTATAAAGCTTAATTTTTCCTGAAGATTTCAATTGATATCATTTTATCACCCCATTTGTATTTATTTATTCATTCCCTTATAGAGCTTGATTTTTACTAAACATTTCATGTTGATATCGCTTTTCGTTTTTTATTTATGATTTTTTTAATTTCAACCCTCCTTAACCACCTCAATTGTTATTCAGATATTTTTCAAAATCAATACGCTTCGTCCCCTTATAGAGCTTGATTTTCCTGAAATTTTCAAGTTAATATCATTTTTCGTTTTTGACTTATTTTGCGTACAAAAAACCTGACCATGTAAACCTATAATACTCTTCACAGACTACTATGTGAAGAGTATAATAGTTGTTCATCTACATCTACAGCTTCGTTCCCTTGTTTCCCATTAATATGTGATGTAGGTAGTAAACATAACTTTTTACATAACACAACAAAATGTATGTGAATCGTGTCATTCGAAATTTAACGCATCTTTCTATAAACTTCATCCGAATACACAAAACCAAACTTAGGTATATAGAATCGCTCTGTATTTCTGATTAAACTTTTTGTAAGGAAAAAATTTGATATTCAACTTTAAGATAAGGCGTTTTGTTCTAAACAAACATTATATAAGTCTATACAAAGTCAATTCGAACCGCATAAAATAAAAACTAAATATCTACCGACCGTCGGCGGCTTCTTTGTATAGCATGGGCGGCGTGATAAAATTTTTTTGGTAGCCTTTATATGAATTTTCATATTTTTACTTTCTATGAATTTAAGAATGTCTTCCTTCTTTGGGCTGCTATTGGGAATTTTGTTATGTATACGGGAATGATAAGGCGCATTGTCCATAACAAAACAGAATTTGGGGAAAGATTTTTGGCAACAGTTGTTCATTAAACCACTTTGCAAAGAAACTGGCGGTCATATCTTCATAGTAGTCAGCAGATGACTGTTTCATATTTTTTGCTGACAATAAAAGAGCATTAGGAACAAAACCCTTATTACTGCCTGAGTGTAAAATGATAACTCGTTTACCATGAGGACAAGGTACCTTTAGAGAGCACTTATTACCTTCATCCACCCAACCATATTTAACAAGATCATGTGTGTCGAACCAAGTTTCATCAAGGTACACTGTCTCTCTTTTTGATTGGCGGTATTGCTTAACTTTTCGTAAATACTCCTGTCGCCATGCTACGATGCGAGTTGACACCATTATGATCATTCTTTTATTTAATTTTTTGTACTTGAAACCACAATCTAGCAAAATAGTACGCAATGTGTCTAGAGATTTATATTCATAATCGGGATAATTCCGTAACTTGTTACGAACCATTTCTAAAATTGGAACCATGTTTTTTTCGTAAAACTTGTGTACAACTCGGCGTATAACTTCTTTGTCAGCATTATCAACATTCTTAAGCTTCTAATTATCTCTTTTTCGTTTTACGGAATGATCAATGGCATCTGCTGCTCTAACAACAGTATAAATTGTAGTACGAGGAAGTTTAGTCAGCTCACAAATCCTTTTTGAAATTTAGTTTTGTAAAGTGTAAATATTTAAAATAAGTCTTTGAGTTTGAGGATCGAGCCTTGAACATTATCGCCATTTTGATTAAGTAATAACCACAAGAAAACAATTTAGAAAAACACAAATGCAAGCCACTCACTAAAATTCCCAAGAACACGGAATAAACTAATTTTATAAATCTTAACTCAAGCCACAGCACTGACAATTTACCCTAAAATGCAAACAACGATGTTTACAGTAGACCCGACATTTTTTACCCTTATATTTTACTTGCAATATTATTTGTTCGACTAGATACTGCCGACATACAGAAGTGAGAGATAAGAAATTCATACGGCGTGAATTTCTATCTGGAACATGCTTGGGTATCTTTCCCAAACTTTCAGAGGCCCATAAACTCCATACACTCCGAAAACCACTGAATAGAATGTCTTTCGGTTGCAAGCACGATGCATTATTGGCTCCATTCTTTATTGCAGCTCAGCTCTGTGGTTTTGAAGTTTGTCACAAAACTGTACTTCTTTTTCATTTCCACCTGGGGCATATCCCAAGTATCTTCGGTCCTGAAGCAAGTTTGATTACTCCGTTCTTGATCATTCTATATCGTGTTCTTTTTTCCACATTATCATTAAATGTAGAGGGGCGAGGTTTAAGATAATCTTAATTGCTGCCGTAGGACATGTTCTTATTACATCGGTGATGCAAACACAAACTAGTTCTGTTACTCCAGGCTATAGCCCAGTAAGTGATGATTGGTCTCAGTATTTCTGTATACATCCATCGCAGTGTGTTTGGTTTACATCCCCATCTTTTGCCCGCAATGTTTCCGCATACCATTAGGGCTTCTGTGACCTTATTTACTACTTCCTTCTCATGTATGTTCCAAAGAAGTTTGTTGTCCAGAGTTATGCCTAGATATTTGATTTCTTTTTTCCATTCTTTATCTATCTCGTCTAATTTGACGGTTTTAAGATTGGGATTTTTTAATTTTCTTTCAATAGGCTTCTAGTGCTGGTGGGGTTTATACTTAGTCCCAACTTTTGGCACCATTATCTGGTGTATTCTAGTCCTCTTTGGACTATATCATACAGGATATTTCCAAACTTGCCTCTGGACTATGTCCTCGGCATAACCTTTACAGGGTATGCCGAAGTCAGTCAATATGCATAATGGTTCATCTACGGTTAGGCTCCACATTAATGGGGATAGAACTCCTTCTTGTGGACATTATCTGGTTTTGCAAATGGAGATGGTGACCTGTCCTATCTGCGTCCCTGCAGTTTTCGTAGATAGCAGCTGAGCCATCGAAATTAGGTTTTTTTCTGACCACCCGAGGTACGTGGCGGACTTTACATCTTACCGTTGATAGTAAATTGAGTTTTTCTTCGCATATTGAGAAGACGACCGCTTCCACATATCGAATTTTAGGATTTATTGTACAAAATATGAGATTTTTTAGTAGATTTTCTACGATGGATATGCTTTATTCTTCACTAGTCATGCCAAAAATTGAATATGCTAGTATAATCTGGAGTTCAATATACTTAAATCAAACCTCACAACTGGAACGTGTACAATGAATATTCTATAAATCAGCGTGTTTTGCGATTGATGGTACCTATTTACCCAGTGAGAGGTCTTCCACAAATACATTATTTGGAACGTTTTAAATCATGTAGTCTTTACAACAGTAGATCTATGCATTATGTAATTTTTCTTTTTAAAATAATAAGCAACAAGGTAGATTACATTTCAATTTCTTAAATGTTAAATATTCATGTTCCAAGGATTAATTCTCGAAACAACTACGTTTTATAAACATTCGCACAGAACCAACACATATAGGGCTTCTCCTTTATATCAAATGATTTCTAGTTATTCAAATGTTGAAGCTAATATTGATATTTTTAATTGTTCTCTCATCTATAAAAGTGTGTTTGTGTCTAGTTAGTAACTGTTATTAATTTATTATTCTTTTAATTGCTCTCGTGTATAATTTTATTGTCTAAATGTTTTTATGAAATCTGTTATCTTTGTTTATATTGGTTTGTTTATCAAAGTATATTATATTTATGGAATTAAAATTGAGATAGGTAGGTAGGTATATCCTTTTTTCTTCTTCTTTGATTAAAGTTTTTTTTAAGATACATCTACACTTATTACTTATTACTCTCCTTTTCCTTTTCATCTTTTATTGTTAGTATTAAGTATCTACTATTTCACTTATATTCTATACCTTATTCTGTAAATGGGGAAATTCTGTAGGATATTGAAAAAACAAATAAAGATGTAAATATACAAAATATATATAAGTACTGGCTTTTGTCTAAATTGCTAAAATATTTGCTGTTACTAATAAAGATTGTAAGAGCCATTAAATACAATATATTTAGAATAGCCTCGAAAACCTTTATCCACCTTTAAAATATTTTCCATTAGCTATGAAACACCCAGTACAAAATTGATAGTAGCTCCAAATCCGACTCTGTAATTACAATATTCTTCTTGGGAATCTATAATTTTATCTTTATATAAGATTTAAACTAACTTTTTTTTTATTTGTTCACAACAATAAAAAATTAAACAGTCTAACCTACATTCTAAATTTTAATTACAAATATATTACAAGGCTAAAATTGTCCTGTCAATCTTAATCAATTTCATATAACCAGCGAATAGAAAAATAAAAATAACTAACAAAAAATTGGTAAGTGTAGACATCTTTGTAATAACTTTTAATCTATCCCATTGACCTGGCAAAGTTGTTTGATATAGGTATTCCGTCCGTGTTTTTTTTTTAGCTTTAATAAAATGTGATATTGAACTATTAATTGATTGTAGAATAAAATCTATGAAGATATTGAGATAGGTGTGTTATAAATTTAAAATAGAAATCAGATATCCTCAGATGATTAGAAGTCAATCGCTTTAGATTGGTAGGTATGTGCCTACTTCTTTGGTCCTACCTTTTTCAACATATCTTTTTAAGCCATAGGACAAGGTATCTTCTGGGTCCTTGCTAATAGTACCTCATCTGACTGGAAAAAGTGGCATGTCGTATTTTTGCTTGCTATTTTTTCGTTTTTTTTTTGCTGGCATTGAAATAATATGCTGCTGGACGTATATAACAATAAACAAATCCCTTTGTAAACATTTTATGTCGTTCGGATTTGCTACTTCCGGTGTAGGGATTTCGGCCAGGTGACCGGATATTTGTATTTTACAACAAAATTTGGAATACCGCTTAAACGCTTTTTCTGAATCTAAGATGATATTGGAAGCATGTTTTTAGGTCGGTGAAAGAGTTGATAGACAACAAAAATGGAAACCTGTCGAAAGTGACCTATTTTTTATAGTCGAAAAATGGTTTAATTGCTCTCCAAATGTTTGTATAACTCTCAAATAAGAGAATTGCCATTACAAGCATTTTTTTATTAAATAGTTTTACCCAATTCAAAGAAAAACAGGTAAGAGAAAATTATTTTTAACATCTTATTTTCGAGTGTGCTTACCATTGAAAACGTCATCCTTGGACGAATTTCGTTCTTATTAGGACTCATCAGCAACCAATAAGCATTCTCGCTTCTAATGGAAGCTGTATAAAGTAGAATAAATCATTAAATTTCACTAATGTGGAAATATTTTATGTCATTTACGACAAATTTTTAATATTATTTATAACAGTGATAATGGGCGGCTACTAGTTTCGGCCAAAAAATGTACTTAAGGTCAATAATCCAATATCATAATGTAATGCGAGTCATTTTTGACTAGTCCGGCAAGGCTCTAAACCTTTAAGTCCCCCTTCGCCTAATTAAGGCCTCTTACAGCCACCACTTTTCCAATTACCAAAAATATTTTACCAATCTAACATACGCCTAGCTTGGTCACGGCTAGTCAAAGTAAATAAATCAATCATTCTAGAATGCATTAAGAATTATTACGTCAACTAATTTGGCGAATGCATTTTTCTATAAAATGGGAAATCACTGATTTAAGAACGTCTGAGTGTTCATGAAAGCCATATATGGGTATAAATAGCAAACGTTTGCAGGTGTAGTTAGTTCAAGCTGAGATATCGCTGTAAGCAGATCAATTTAGTTAATATATTAGTATAAAAGAAAAAAGAGTGTGAAAGTGTTAGAAATATAGATAATGAGCTAAAGAAGAATACATACTACTATAATAATAATAATAATAATAATAATAATAATAATAATAATAATAATAATAATAATAATAATAATAATAATAATAATAATAATAATAATAATAATAATAATAATAATAATAATAATAATAATAATAATAATAATAATAATAATAATATTTATTTTTTATTTATTTTATTTACCACATTACATACCATAGTACATTTGAGGTTAATACAATGTTTAAAAAAAAATAAAATGTTAAAAATATGAATTTTAACTAGCAATAGCTAGATGGTCTACAATACAAAAAATACAAAATATAAGAAAAGTACAAAAATCAGTAATAATAAAATATGAATTTAAACTAGCAATAGCTAGGTGGTCTAAAATACAGAAAATACAAAATATAAGAACAATACAAAATATAAGAAAAATGCAAAATATAAGTAATACAGCACATTAGTTAGTTAAAACAAATAGTGAACATTTATTTTAGTCAAAGTACATATATTCTTCTACTGAATAAAAACAATGTTTTAAGAGGAAAACCTCGACAAGACTCTTAAATTTTTGTGTAGTCATGATTGGTATATTTATATCTCTGTGTTGATTTGTGAACTTATTATATAAATTAACATCTAGTTTATTTTTTTTGGACATTTGTGTACGCGAGAAACTTTGAACTAGATTACTAGCATTTCTCGTTCCATAAGAGTGTATATTTCCATGACTGATGTGTTTATCTAGATTGCGATGGATAATTATCAGTGTCTCTAATATGTAAATACATGGAACGGGAAGTATACGATGTTTTTTAAATAGCTCTCTGCAGTGGGCATCAGGTTGTGCGGCGTCAATAATTCTAACAGCTCTCTTTTGCATTCGAAATACTCTTTCTACGTATGTTGAATTGCCCCACAACGTAATTCCGTACTTCAGGTGGCTATGTACAATAGCGAAATAAATTGTACGCATAGTATGTTTACAAATAATACAAAAACTTAACTGTCGCATTGCAAAAACTTGGGATGCCAACTTGGCACAGAGGGATTCAATGTGTTCTGACCAATTTAGGTGTGTGTCTAGTGTTAAACCTAAGTATTTGACAGGCTCAGATGAGTTAACAAGTTTACTGGAAGTAAACAAGATTTCTTGTGTTTGATTTCTTGTGTTTTTCCAGGATTTAATTTTAGGTGATTTGCCGAGAACCAGTCTTTTATTTTAAGGAAGCTCTCTGCGCTTTGTTGACGATTTCCCTGCGTTGCAAGCGTGGTATCATCTGCAAATAGGAAACACTGTGAGCTCCCAGCTGCAACTGGTAAGTCGTTAACATATAACAGGAATAAAACTGGGCCCAAGACTGAGCCCTGTGGGACACCGTTGTCAATTGGGGAAAGAGCAGATTCTAAATCGTTGCAGCTGACATATTGTTTCCTACTTGTTAGATATGACTTAAAAAGACTCAGCATATTACCTCTAATACCGTAGAACTCTAACTTATTGAGTAAAATGTCTGTGTTTACACAGTCAAACGCCTTGGTGAGGTCGCACATACTAACTATCGTATCTGCTCCCTCATCAATACCTTCGACCACATATTCAATTAATGCACAAAGTGCGCTTAATGTAGATTTTTTCTGGCGAAAACCAAATTGAGCAGGTGTCAGTAAAAGTTTACTCTCACAATAATATACTAATTTTTCTTTAATTATTACTTCAAAGATTTTTCCTATCAGCGGAACAATGGCAATAGGTCTATAGTTATCAACCGAGTCTTTATCACCTTTTTTGTAAACTGGAATGATTTTGCTGATTTTCAGAGATTCAGGCCAAGTGCCGTCCTCTAGACATTTATTATAAAGTAGAGTTAATGGCTGTACTATAGAATTTAATGAAAATTTTAACATTTGGCTATTTAATCCATAGTAGTCTTGACAAGTAGAATTTTTAAGCTTTAAAACAGCTTGGCGAACATCTGATTCGATTATTGGAGCTATAAAGAAGGAAAAGGATGGTTTTCTTATTTTATTCATATAGATCAAAGGATCTACATTTTTAGTTTCGATTTTACCTATTGTAACAGTTGCAATATTACAAAAGAAGTCATTAAATTCATCAGGACTAATAGACGATGAAGAAGTAAAATTAGTTTTAACTTTTCTTTCTGAATTTACCAGTTTCCAAATTGTTCGATTTTTATTATCAGAATTTGTTATCTCAGAATTATAATAATTTCTCTTTTCCTCATTTATAGTTTTTTTATATAATTTTCTCGTTTCAGTGTAAGTGAACCAATCATCTAAATTGTTACTAGCATTAAATTTTGTTTTAGAATTAAACACCAATTTTCTTAATTGTTTTAGACGGTCATTAAACCATAATAATAATAATAATAATAATAATAATAATAATAATAATAATAATAATAATAATAATAATAATAATAATAATAATAATAATAATAATAATAATAATAATAATAATAATAATAATAATAATAATAATAATAATAATAATAATAATAATAATAATAATAATAATAATAATAATAATAATAATAATAATAATAATAATAATAATAATAATAATAATAATAATAATAATAATAATAATAATAATAATAATAATAATAATAATAATAATAATAATAATAATAATAATAATAATAATAATAATAATAATAATAATAATAATAATAATAATAATAATAATAATAATAATAATAATAATAATAATAATAATAATAATAATAATAATAATAATAATAATAATAATAATAATAATAATAATAATAATAATAATAATAATAATAATAATAATAATAATAATAATAATAATAATAATAATAATAATAATAATAATAATAATAATAATAATAATAATAATAATAATAATAATAATAATAATAATAATAATAATAATAATAATAATAATAATAATAATAATAATAATAATAATAATAATAATAATAATAATAATAATAATAATAATAATAATAATAATAATAATAATAATAATAATAATAATAATAATAATAATAATAATAATAATAATAATAATAATAATAATAATAATAATAATAATAATAATAATAATAATAATAATAATAATAATAATAATAATAATAATAATAATAATAATAATAATAATAATAATAATAATAATAATAATAATAATAATAATAATAATAATAATAATAATAATAATAATAATAATAATAATAATAATAATAATAATAATAATAATAATAATAATAATAATAATAATAATAATAATAATAATAATAATAATAATAATAATAATAATAATAATAATAATAATAATAATAATAATAATAATAATAATAATAATAATAATAATAATAATAATAATAATAATAATAATAATAATAATAATAATAATAATAATTAATAATAATAATAATAATAATACTCTCCCTAATTCACCCCCTTACGAGTGAATTTTAACCCCAAAAGCTGAGCTTGTCCGGGGAAAGGGACGGCTATTATTATTATTTGCCGTGGCGCTCCGGGGCGACTTAAAGATGATTGATGGTGCCATTTGACTTACAGGTGAGGAAAACCCGGAAAACCTCACCCACCATCATATTAACTTGTTAGAGCCGCAGTGTAGTCTACAAAACGTACAAGGGAGAGAGTCAAATTATTTTCCTTGTTTTTTAGACTAAAGGAGAGAGGGCGTAGAAAGGTTTGCAGTCGGGTCTTGAAGAATAAAGGAAGAAACCACAAAGAAGGTGATTGTAGAACGAAGTAGAGATGAGAGGGGGTAAACAAATAAAGTGAGATAAAAGTGCAGATACAAGGTGGGGGGTAAGTGTCTCACTTCATCTTTTGGCACGCCATAATATCTTATCCACTAGGGAATAAACTACAAATTATAATATTTATAAGGATAGCGAACGAACTGAACATCTGGAACTTGTCAGGGTTAAAATAATTTAAAAGATAAAAAGTTACAAGATAAAGAACAATTTAGGAAATAATTTAAAGCAAACCAGCGGTCTAAATATGTTTTTTCGATTCGAGGAAAAACGAAATAGCTATTTTATGTAACGAGTGAATATTCGAGGGACAAGCAGAGTGAGGTTCCGTAACTTTGGCTGACAAGTGCGCAAATAACGTCAAATTATGACATCGCGAAAAACGTCAACTTTTAAAAAGTATATCGTTCACACGTAGTATTATGTTCCGATTATCTATTGGCCGCCATTATTTTGGTGTTAAGCATTTCGGTAACACCAAAGTTTTTGTTCGTGTTTATTTCTTCTGATTTTTGAATTAAGCGATATTTAATAATCGGTTCATTACAATGTTTTATTGTGTGGCATATCAGTGTAAAAGTTATAGCGGCAAGAAAGAAGCAGACATTACGTTTCACAGGTAAATAATAAACATCAATCGTTTTCACTTTATATATTTTCTTATATTTCTCATTTTATTTGGTATTAAACAACTTGGTATTTACATATTGTATATGTCTCACTCCAGAGTAATAAATGTTACCCACCTTGTTTATTTTATGCTTTTCATTGATATTTAAGCCATTATTAATGATATTAAAATGGCGAAACATGTAATTTTTTCCAGTGGCGTGTCGTACAATTCTAAATATTAACTTTTATTAAATTCTAATTTACTTTTGCTTTTTATTTAATTGCAGCAATGTCTATTTGTTGTTTTATTTTAGCTTTCCTGTGGATCCAGCAAAAAAATCTTTGGATTCAGGCAACGAAAATTGCAAATTGGATGCCTACGCCAAATGATAGATTGTGTTCAAAACATTTTGAAAGACATTTTTTTATGGGACAGACTGTAAAAGACGTTTACCAAATGGAGCAGTTCCCACTATATTTCCTAAATTCTCTAAATATATGCAGCCGAAGAAGGTGCGTATACTAATAAACATGATTAAACATATATATTTTTTTAATTACTTTTCATTATTATGTTATGAACTTTTAAGAATTTAGCAACCCTTTTGTGTTTAATTTAAAACAGTACCGTGATAATTGATTGTTTGTAGGTCTTAAAAAGAAGAGCATTGCATTTAGAAGCTGAGCCAGGCCCTTCAAATAAGGAATCTATCCTAGAAAACCCTAGCATAAAACGGCTTATAAGACAACTTTTACAACAGGTAGAAAATAATAAAGAAAAAACAAGACAAATCAAAGTTCTTAAACAAAAACTTAAAAGATATAAAAAAAGAGTTGTTTCGTAAAAACGTTTTGTTATTATACCAAATTAGTATTATTTAAGGGTCAGTAATAAATTTATCTTCATTTATGTACAATTTTTCTTCTAACTTAATTTAATAATACCCAGATAGCACACTACATCTTAAAGACGTCTAGTTCATGTCTTACTTTCGTCCAAACGTCCTGGTACGTGAAACGGACGGTTTTAAGACGTCCTGCTCAGGCCATGTTTAAAACGTTTTTGTTGGGATGTAGGACGTTTTAAATATGTTGGTAATGTGGACGTTCTACCCGAGAATAACAAAACGCCGAGAAGCGACAGCTTTGTCGGAACGTTTGATGTTTGTGGGATCGATTTGCGGTGACCATGAAGACACCATAATTACACTGCACGCAAGCTGAATTGGCTCGCAGTCACGCGATCGCGCGGAAATTTGTAATTTACACTGCTCAACTCTAAATATGTTTTTAGTAAGAGAGTAAATTTTTATTTTGCATTTAAAATTATATGCCTTTGACTGCAAAAAGACTCATTCCGCTGCCACTTTTAAAATTACATTCATGAACTACACAATAAAATCCAACCATTTTGTTACGAAATTATCCAGAAAACACAATAAAAATCACACACTGAAAGAAATAATTCAAAATAGTCGAAACTACAGTTGTTGCGCTCGGATTAAAATCATAGGACACCTTCGTATATGGAGTCGCGCTGATCTAGCTGGCCATATTCAAATAGACACCATATTTTCGATCATGCGCCTTCGAAAACCGACACGGCGGGAAAGGGTCTTTGTCGCTTCTCGGCGTTTGGTTATTCTCGGGTTCTACTCTTTTCGCTATATTTGAATATGTATGATAGTCATTCGTCATTAGCTGATTGCATAGTCTCGCGCGCGTATCGAGTCGTGTTCTTCCTCTAGCTGTCTTCTTCTCGGGACAGCCATTGTATAATATTTTTAGCGTCAGTCTGTGGACATTGTCATTACTTTTTTGTGGTTGTGTGTTTTTCTATATTGTCTTTTTATATTATTTATTTGCCAGTCTTGAAACTGTGGTATATCGGAACTAGTAAACTTTATCATTTCTTAATTTTTAGAAAAACACCTAAAAACAATAATTCAACAAAATTATATGCTATATGATTTTTTCCTATTGAATATCCTATATTTTATTACATATATAGATTATATTTATAATTATAAATGTTTTTATATTTTGCACTATTTATGATCTGAAATTAATACTTTTCGTTTAAAAATCAATAAAATAAACATTTTTCGAAGGTTTAAAAAAAGTTCAAGGTTTATCTACACTAAGTTTGGTAATTTATAGTACTTCCTGAAAATTTCACAAAAATTAGACTAAAAATAAAGTCGTAAAATTAATTTAATATTTTTCAAGGTGTTTGGTTAAGAGCAAACCGGACCTCTGGCGAAAGTAAAAAATGTTTTTATGATTTTCTAATATAAAATTGTATTTATGTACGATGCCACTGGGAATATTTCGTGATATCATGTGTCTTGACAATATTGAGAGCTTTAAATTTGTGCAACGATAAGGCAGCACTCTACAGAGACGTTTAATAAAAAAGATGGGAAATCATCCCATTTAAGAATTAAGTACTAGATATTTATTAAAATCAAAGCAGCAAATTCTTATGGATTTAATACACAATGGCGCGTAAATGATTTTTTTAATCGCTATTAAACATTTTAAAAATAAATACTTTTCGAAGGTTTACAAAAAAATCGAGGTTTCTCCACCCTAAGTTTTGTTATTATTGGTATTTCCTGAAAATGTCACAAAAATCAAACTGAAAATGAAGGCTCAGAATGAATTATAAATTTTCGAGGTGTTCGGTTTGTTTTTAATAGTAACAGTTTGCTTTTCAATATGTATAACAATTTAGCAGAGCAGTTTTAACTCTATCATATGCAAATTAGTTAAGAGGCAAAAGAATTAATTATTCTCGTCGAGGGTCTTAACCAGCTGCGTTGTGAAATTGCAGCGCTTTGATGTAATGTAGGTACAGACTACTTTAATACTCCATGTAGAAATAAACTAGGCTATTACACAAAAAGCACACTGAAAAAATAAAGAAAAAAATAGCATATGCTAAAATGTCTGCATATAAAAAACAGAGGCGCCATGAATTTAGAAAAATACCAAAAGATAATCGCTCCGATTGATTCCGATTATGGTCTTGTAGAGCAACCTGAATAAAAAGAATAGGACGAAGCGGAAAATATATTAGGAAAACTAAAATTAACAGATGAACAAATTATAGAATTAAAGAAAAAGACACGACTACAAAAATCAACATTTATTTGGATGGAGGAAAGAAAATTACTCATAACTGCATCCAATTAAGTAACATCCGATTATTTGCCCAAATCAGCCAATTTTTCGAAACATTTTTTAGGGGGCTATATCCTATCCAGTAAAATAATACAGATCAGTGGTCTGTCTATACCTAAAACACCGAGATATAATAGGAATTGCACGCGCGGTAAAAATTCAGAATTGATAATAAATCGGGCATGCACTCAAAGTATGAATTAGTAATTCTGAATCAGTTCAGGATTGTTACTGCGAACGAATCTTATGTATCCGAAATAAGTATCCAGGTATTTTGTAAACTTTCTATCCGGTATCCGTGACCAAATGTTTAAGGAACCTTGTTAGTTTTAGATAAATAAAGACATGGATGTGGGACATTATGTTATAAGTAACAAAATGTGAATATTGTTGTACTACAAAGATAATGATATTGTTCCAAACATCGTGATCAATAACAATAACACATAAATATTTTGATCCTCTTAATCAAAAATACATTAGATTATCTATATATTTTACTCAATTTCAAAAAACCTCTAAAAGAATCTACAATAAACAATGGTCGTAAAAATATTTCACCCACCACCAATCTGATAAGGCTGACATGTTTTGAAATTATCGCTTTTGTGCAGTTTTGTTAGTTTATATTATTTATTTTATACACATATTTTATATTCCTTAATTAGTTAAGTTCAAGAATGTTTTAATCATTTAAGTTTTTTTTTGTCTTTTTATAAGCCAAGTCGGTCCTGTCCCGACTGGAACTTTTATTTTTAAATTGATTGTTAATATAGATTGTCATTACTAATGAAGTTGTATTGTTTGAGATTAATTGAGCAGCTTTTTTCATCAGATTGTTGTGTTCCCGCCGATAGACTAAATCATTTATTTAGTTTCTATTTGTTTTAAATCAAATTTGATTTATTAATAATATATGTCGTTACTTTTTTAACTTTTTAAAAATATATATTTTTTTTTTATTAACCTTGTTCACAGATTCATTAATAAAAATTATTTTTTGTACCCACATATTATATTATCTATTTTTTACCAAATGCATAATAATGTATATTGCTTATTATATGCCCAAACTACTAAACAAATAAGTAGGTGATACCAGTCTTCAACTGATATAATTTCATATCCATTCTAGTAAGGACACTTTATATAAGCATGAAATCCACCAATTACAACTCATATTTAACGACTGGTCTATATTTCTTTTAATGTTAGTATATTTTTTAATTAATTAAATCAAAATAAGTTATTTTTGTGAAGATAAAAATATAATGAAAATTCTCTAGATTTTCGTTTATAATTATTTATAAAAGAACTGTAAATGTTAATAAAACTATCTAAAACCAATTTAATTATAAATATTAAGCCATAAAAAATGTGAAAGTTGGCGTAACAGCTTGAGATAATTTCAAAAGCAGGGTTTAAAATCTCAGCTTATGCCAAAATTGTTTGTTTCCTTTTTCAGAATTATTTAATTTTACTATTCTGTACCAAATAATTGCTACATAGCAAGTTGCTTAGACCAAGGACACTTATTTCAAACAAGTCCACCACCAAAATGTAAAGATTCTCAAATTATAACTGTCATTTTAGTTGACGTCCCGACTCAAGGTGCTATTTTCAAACTAACATAATAAAAACACTCATTTCTTTTAAGATTTTATGCGAAATGTCATATATCATCATTGAAACTAATTTGAAAGCTATTGAATTTCTCATTGATAATTTGACCACGTGATTAGCCAAGGAATAACAACAAATAAGTCTTGTGAGTTTTGCTAATATATAATGACAGATAATACATATTTACTCAGTTTTCCATGTGCTTCTCGTTAAAGAGAACGACATTATCATCAGCATGTCCTACAATTTTTTTGTTTGTTACCAATTGCCTATTTATACAGTTTGAGTTTCATTTTGTAGCATCATTTCTTTTAATACATTGCTCTCGATTTAAAAGTTAACTGCGAAAGACGTCTAACACTGATCTCGAACACCCATAATATTGTAGAACGTTAAGAAGTTTTTCTACGCCCATGTCAGTAAACATTAAAAAGCTCACTGTCAACATTCTTTGTAAATGACATTTAACAATAACATGCACGTAATGAGATCTCATAACATACACGTGCGTTTTGATAATAAAACTTAAATTTCTTAGTTTAATCAAATTGCAATCAAATTTTTATTTACGTTCGAATTTATTTGGTCTATTTACATAAATGTAGTCAATTGAAAAACACAGAAACTTTTAGAATTAACGAGATACATTTTGGATTAAAAAAGTGATGCCCCTAAATGTGGACAACACATTATACAATTTTTCAAAAAAATAAGTCGCGTTTTCTTAGTATGCTATGGAAATAAACGTCTTCTCATTTATATTGTCAATTTTTGTAACAAAATATTATTGTATTTGAACATTTTCTCAACTTTACCTACGAATGTATCTGTGAAAGTGATGAAATTATAAGCACTCCACCGGAGATTTTAGAAAAAGCTTAAGCTGCCACACATAATTTGTTAAGCATATGTCCTTTATTTAATAGAAGAAAATAAGTGGGCGTAGAAAAAGTATAGTGCGTTACACGAGTTGTAAGCCCATTACGCACTCGTGAAATAAACTTCGTGCGTAATGGGTTACTTACAACTCTTGTTACGTAATATACTATTTTCAGACAGTGTACAAAAACTGTAATACATTTTCTATTGTATTTAAAATGTCGTTTTGTGATTTAAAATATAAGGTACAAAACAATGTCTAGTTACTAAAAAAAAATATTTGTTTACTTTTAAGTCAATATCATTCATTAAATTAATATTGATCTCTCCAATTAATAAGTCATTTTTGTTATGTTGTTGAGTTTGATCCAGGTATATATCAGGTATATGCAAGTTCATCAATAAATAAGATCAAATTACTTGGGTTTGGTCTACACAATTCAATTATTATTCTTAGAGGTACAGTATTAATATAATTAAATATAATACATAATATACTGTAACAGCACATATAGTTAATTTTTGATTTAAGATATTGTACCTCAAATCTTATTTTTTTATTTTATTAAAATTAAAATACCATAATTTCTATTGAAGGTGTTTAACCTTGTATATTAAGATTTCTGATAGCTACACTTTGAAACAAACTTGCTATTTTTTAACCTTATTCCTATTTTTGCTATTTTCTAACATAAAATCATAGACATTTTATTTGTTATAGCTTTATTCTTTACTATATTCCCGAAATCCAACTTAATGTTCCTACCATGGTAAAAAAACGCGTATGGCAGCGATGAATAGTCTATAACTATACTATACTAAATTTCAACTTTTGGCGACAGTGCCATATCGTGATATATTCGAGGAATTTGGTGGAAACATCGATATCCTTCATCTTTTTATATAAATGAGCTGTATTTTTGTGGGAGAATTAGAGTTGAAATAGCTGTGCAGATAAATTAGTATTTAAATAAATGTCTATATAATTTAATATTTATGTACAAATAAATTAGTTACGAAATTAATTAGCGTATAAGTGTATGTATAAATTAAAATATCAAACTATTTAAAATAAATAAATTTTACAATATTAAAAAATATTTAATTCAGATAAAAAAATTTAATAGGTTTTAATTGAAGAGGCCAGGAGAAAAAAGATGGGGGTCCATTATAATATTATAACACATAGAATATTGTAGTATATTTTTTGTAAGAATAACAGAGAGGATACAAAGTTATTGTAGTCTAAAATATTCTAGCTGTGGGGAAGAAAGATGAAGGTATCTGTGAATTTGTGAAAAACAGATGAAAGACCAAATAAGTTGGCTGTATTGGTTGCAGTGTCATCAGTTGTTTTCTGTGTTTGTTGTTGTTGATTATTCATCGAAGTGATCAGTTATGTCCTGGTGCTTTATTAGTTTAGTCAGATATTTTTTAAAGTTTACTCAAATAATATTATAATAGTATTTACAATGCATGAAGATGACATAGTAAACAAGCTTCATAGTTTTCAAGTTCATATTATTACTATACAGGGTGTTTATTTGAAAACTTTCTTCCAGTAAATATTTTTAAGGAAGGCACTTTAGTGGGATAAAACTGTTACGTATTGTAAAGTATGATATTTTAAAGCTTTATTTATTATTAATTTAAATAGCATAAATTTGTTATTTTAGTTGATTGCTATTAAAGTTTGTATTTCTTAACGTTAGATATCTGCACGACTTTATTTAACTTCATGTTTTATTAAATTATTTTGTTATATTCATCATTTTTTCCTAAAATATTTTGTGTTTTACAACATAACATCAAAAAATCATTGATATTTTATTAGGCACTTTACTATGAGTCTTGAAAGTTTACATTTCCGTTTTCTCGTTGAAATAATTTTTTATTAATGTTCAAAAATGACAAGCATTTTTAACAGATACTTCAGTTATTCTCTTTGATCCACCCTGAATAAATAATATATAGTAAACATAAAAACAATATATTTTATAAATAGGTATATTTGTACATTACACCATGAATTTAAAAAATTTCACAATATCAAAGCAACAATAATGCACTTCTAACGGTTTTCGATTACCTATAAAAACATATTTGCAGGTGTTAAATTTTCAATAACATCTAGTCCTAAAATTATATCTATTTATCTGGAAATTTTCCTGTAATTTAAGCATTGGCGCTGACTCTTTCACACTCATAAATCTGTTTCACTCTCGCTAATATCAATACAGTAAAAAATAGACCGATTGACGCATCCATCGGTGCAAGCTTCAATATGCTATCTCTTTCCTGCATAAAACAAACAACGCAAATATCAGGCCATGGTTTTAGAGCCAATCAAAAACCCATATGTCACGTCTTGGTTCGTCCCGTGGACCAATCACACTAGCACATATAGACACAAGATTTCACACTAGACAAACAAACTATTAACCACAATATATCCCCTATAGTAATGTTACTGGGATTCAAGAAATGTCTTTGAGTTACGCTGCGGCCAGACACAGGTCTCATGGCGCTAGTATCGTTTTGAATTTTGACACGTCCAACATCGGCACGTTCATTGGTTGAAGAGAAAGTTTTTGACAAGCGAAGCATGAAGTATTGACAAGTGATAATTTTTTGATCTACGAAAACAATATTAATTTTGTTTCAGCGATATTTATTGTGATTTGTGTTGTTGTATTAAGTGCTTACTTATTTAATATGGGAAACAAAACGTACAACAAACTCAGAAAAAGAGGAATCAAGGAGGGATTGCTATGACTGTCATCTAAGGGTCTCCGCCCTAGATAATACTTTTCCAGTGGGAAAAGCCTTTAAAATTCAAGTATAACAATTTTATGTTTCCGTTTTCCCTTCTTTTAATGTAGGTGCCAATTTTGAGGTAAATTTGTAATAATTTTTCATATTTTTTCAGTTAATACCTACCCTCTTAATATTATAATTTAACTAAGATCTTATGCTTTCCTATGGACACGATTCAAGGAGAGAGTCCTATGGCTGTCATCCAAGCCCTAGATAATAGTTTTCCAGTGGCAACAGCCTTTAAAATTCAAGTATAATAATTTACTGTTTCAGTTTTTCTCCTTTTTTCGAAGTAGGTGTCTATTTAAACTAAATTTTTTTATTTCACTTATTAATTTTAGGATTTATATACAGTATCGGCTAATGAACACTTTCCAATGCTTGGCTAGCATCGAAAAGAAAACTAAAGTTAGCGCATTAGTTCGATCAGGAAACGAATAATATGAATGTTGCCTTGTGTGCTGTGTAATAGGAACAGGCACACGGTGTGATGCATCCTCACGTAGCCGGCTGGCTACGTTCATAGTATTCTATTCCTTCTTCCACTAATGCTAACACTTTGTAGTTTTTACTTGGACATTAGCAAAACGTATTGTACATTCGATAGCTGTCACTGTATTATCACAAACATCTCTTAATAACTAAATGATTTCATTTAATAGTTTCTTTTTTTTTTCAGTAAAATGGATATTGCTAGAGTTATCCTCGACTTTAAAATAAATTAAATAAGTTTTATAATTTTTCAAATAAAATACTTTATACAATTTTTTGTTTTTTTTTTTACCAGAGCCAATTTTTTTTCAGATCTAACCTTTATAGGTAAAATATAAGTGGTTCAGGTAAAATTGAAAAGTATATTACATGTTCTTTTAAATGTGTTGTTAATCCAAATGCTGTTCTTATTGTAATAGCTAACAATAAAAGAATTAGTATTATTTTTAGCTATCAAAATAAAAATAGCGCCTGCATTTACAGCTCGTTTAATCGAACATGCAATATACTTCTCAATTATTGCCGAATGAATATTTTTAAAAATTCCGCCATTCCGCTGCTGGAAATTTACGATTTTGGCGGGAAATTTAAATTTCGCCTTAAAACTATATTTGAATTTACCGCCATATCGAGTTAGTTGAGCGGCCAGACACATACGCATTTTTGCGCTGCAAACTTAGTGCCAACTCTTTAACAAGTGAGATGCACTACTATAGGGGATATATTGTGCTATTAACTGTGAGAGACTCTCCGACAAGCAACCAGACAACATCTCGTATTCATTCACAAGCACTTTGTCTTCATTTTAAAACAAATGAAATATTACAAACCTACATAGTCATTATACATTTTACGAACTTATAAGTCCATAGTGTTGCATAATAACTGTAGATATTTTATTTCAACACTCCCAATAAGAAAACGAATTCTTACATCAACAACTAGAATCTAGAGTGCCAGCGTCCACCAGGGATCCCAGATCTCAGGATTTACCGTGATATCTCTCGATTCTGTAGATACTGAGTCTTACGATCTCACGATAAAGCCGCTCATTTTCACGATATTTTTAAACAAGCTGCTTGCAGTAACTAACCTTAAGTTTTTATGTAAAAACAATTATTTTTAATTAATCATATAATTGAATTATGTTGTAAAGTCCGACTCTGGAATGCTTTGGCCGAAACATGGCGGACGACTGACACTTGACAGTCTAAGCGGTGGTTTCTGACTGTTGCAAGTGATCTGTTGTTGCATTTGCAGGCTTGCAGTGAACAATTCCCTAGCCATCTATTCCTAAGAAATTTATTATTTTTTTTATTAGACAAGTATTTCGAGATGGTCCTAGAAAAACAAAATTCCTCTCTCTCTTACTCCCAAAAAATATGTTAGTATTTTTTATTAAAACCTATCTGTCCGAAAGGAAAGCCAAAATGACAGAAAATTATTTTTCGTCTTTATCTATTATACTCGTACTCGTTAGAACGGTGGTGAGAGTCAAAAGCCTGCCATTCCTAGCTCTCCGCTCGGACAGAGTACCTATTAATCGAAAATGCTATATCAGAGACAATCCAGCGCTATATATTATACTAAATTGCGCATGCGTTGTACAATCTCACGATTTCTCACGATTTTTTCATGATCAAATTCACGATTTTAGGCTCAGTCAGTGTTGCCAACCGGAGGGAAATTTCCCGTTTTGCGGGAATTTTTAACACAAAATTTTTACTCCAGTCCAAATTGTGAAAAATGTATGATTTTAAAAATAAATTAAATTAAATTTGTTATTGCTTTAACGTTTTTTTTTTTGTATTTTTAAAGTATTGTTAAAGGATTTGTGTTTAAGTTATCCTTTTTATATGTATACAAGTATAAAACCGATTTTGTTAACGGAGAAGGGATGCCACGTGTAAGGACCTGGTTAGCCGAGGACCTTTTTTTTAGAACAAAGGTCCGCGTTTTGAGGAATGAGAAAAGGTGGCAACCCTAAACGGGAAAAGTGTGAATTTTTAAGGTAAGTGAAGAGAAAAATCGTACTTTAAGGTTGGCAACACTGGACTCAATACATCTGGGATCCCTGGATAGCTATTCACTAAGTCATGGGAGCGCTCCCATGGGAGTGTTCCCATATATTTTGCTCTCTTACTCTTAATTGGGTATATGGTGCTTACTCACTTTTAGCCCAGGTACATGCGTAGTTAGGTCGGAGTAAGCACGATATACCCACCTAAGAGTAAGAGAGAAAAATATATGGGAACACTCCCATGGGAGCGCTCCCATGACTTAGTGAATAGCTACCCTGGCGTCTACTTTGTCTCCCGAGCTTCCAGCATGCCCGTATTGAACTTGGCGCTGCTGATAGTCTTGTTGTCAGTTTGTTTTGGTGTATACTATTATAATCTTCATAGTTTGTACTTATCCTAACCCTATTTATTATTTTGTATTTGTATGTGGTATTTATAATCATGCCGCAAAATAATTATTGTGAATTATGCCAAAAGGGATGAATAATTATTATAGTCTTCTTCCATTTCAATTTGGGCTGTGTCCAGGCCGTTGGAGTCTATGCCGGTTGGCGTAGTTGATATTTTTTTAGTGGCCGCGAAGCCGCCACCCTACGAGAAGTCGTTGCTTTGTCTTCTAGTTTTTATGTTTTCTTCTTTAGATTCTATGTCACTGTTAGTTTGTCATGGGAATATAAGTTATAGGGATTTATAGTAATATTATTGATTTAAATTTATTTCCGTGTATAACCTCTAAAAACTATTATTTATCAAACAAGATAAACGTTCCATAATTTCCTGTATCACTTCAATACAGACAAACAACAACGCTGACCGGAAGGTAACACTGCATTTGCAGGGACGAAGATCCGAAGGAAAAGAAATCGATGTTCGCTGCAAAACAATTATCTTTCCAGTGATGTATGAAAAGGGGACTGCTTTAGACTGCACCAAAAAAATTGACTATTTTTTTTTTTGAAAAATATATCGAGAATGTCATTCAGGATGACAAAAAAAATTCGTGAAAATTTGAGCCCTTAATATTAATTTTAAGAGGTCTATCATCGCTATTTTTGATTTTTAGTCATAATTTGATGTTTTACGTTAGAACTGTCAAAAAATTAAAGTGAAAAAAATTCTTTTTCACTTATTTTTATATAAAATTAAATTCTCTCATTAGTTACAAAATTTCAAAGTAAAAAGGACAAATCGAAAAAACACATCGATCTATTAAGCTCAATTACTCGGAAACGGCTCGTCTGACGAAAATTTTCAATCAAACCTTTTTTGTAGAGAATTCAATTTTATATAAAAATAATTAATTTTTTGGCAGTTCTAACGTAAAACATCAAATTATGACTAAAAATCAAAAATAGCGACGATAGACATCTTAAAATTTATTTTGTCATCCTGAATGACATTCTCGATATATTTTTCAAAAAATGCCCAGTCTATGGCGCATAGCGGATACATGAGGGTGAGTTATGTATTTTGTCGTTTAAGTTCTCTCTTTCGACCTTCGAAATGGTTTTAAACATGTTCTAATAACATTTTTAGTTCATGAGATGTAGCCATTGTAGGCCATAAATTAAGGTAAACTGAAACTGTTAACCACAGTCCAATTTCTCCACGAGATGGTCAGGACAACTCATAAATCTTATTTTTAAGCTTATCAACATTAAACTTAGGCGGGGGGTAGTCAGGACGAGGGCAGTGGTGCGAGGTGAGTGAAAATGGCTTTGTGTACATGGACGTTAATAAGTAAATTGTGGAAAATGAAAAATAACAATAGCTATTTGTGTATTGAGAGCGGAAAGTGGTACTTTGCCGCTTGAGTAAAAAAGTTGACGCGCGGTATTTTATTGTAAGCGGCAAATAGCTTTTCGCTCGAATTACACACAAGATTTTTTTTACGATCACACGATACTACGTTAATTTGACAGACACGGCTAACTTGACTAGCAAACGAAAAGTATGTTGTGTATTGTGTTGCCTGCTTACTCTAGGATTAATTTTTATAATACGCATATAAAATATTTGTTAGTAAGTACATCTTAAAAATTACTTATAAGATCATCGGGTAGAATACTCAAATCGCAAATTAATGGCTCATACACTGTTTTTAAGTTTTATTTAATTTTACAAACAAAAAATCAAATAAAAAAAATAATAACTGGTGAGGATTGAACTCACGACCATCAAGTTCAAAGATAAACGTGGTAGGCTCTACACCAACAAGACATGTTAAATGTGATTGTTAAAAACAGGGTAATTTATTTTTAAAATTTTAATTATCATTTAAATATTAAGGAAAATGAGTATTAAATGTTCAACCATTGTATAGATATATTTATACAATGGTTCAACTAAAAGATTCAGATAAGTCTACATTTTCTTTTAAAATACCAATTAGTTTTATAATAACAATCTGTCTAATGAAATTTTCTAATGAAAATAGGCGTGTACAAAAAGTAACTTTACGCCTATATACTGCAATAATGTCAAACTATGACAATTCATAGAAAACGTAACTTTCCAGTTAGATTTGAATGTGCAAAAGCCTACTTAGGATAGTGATCGTAAAAAGATAATTTTTTGTACAACTGTCAAAAAACGTCAAAAAAACTTGACATTTCTGCATCTCTATTGATGCATAAATATTTATTTATTTTCACCGTGAAAAAAGACTTTTTTTCACTGCCAAAATAATTCACAAAATAAACATGAAATATTATTTTTGGAAGGATTTATTTTTAACAGAGTTAATTATTAATTGATTATTCATCATAAAACAATTTCATTTATTGGAATAATAATTGATAGTAAAGTTTAAACAATTACTATTCACATTGACAGTTGTACAAAAAATGTTGTTTGTATGTCGTGTATAAAATTCGTGTTTTCATGGCACATTCGAAAGAATTTTTGGCCTCGACCTGCGGTCTCGGCCCAAAATTAACACTTTCATGTTCCATTAAAAAACACTCATTTTACGCACTTAATACAAAAATAACTATTTTAAGTATTTTATTCAAATTAGTAATCTATAAACAAGCTAAAATAATATATTACATGCTAATTGGCAGTTATTATACATGTAAACATAATCTTAAATAGACGTAGCCAAAATAGATTTTTTAAATGAATATCAAAATTGTGTTTGTTATCATAGTATTCTTAAATAACATTGATTCTAGTATAATTGATGACCTTAAATAAGTAAACGAAAGGGTCCTCCAAACAAGAGTTTCCGAATTTTTATTATAAATTAAAAGAAAATTTTTCAAATAAAATTAATTTTTCATAAATATTATGATTCCTTACACACGTGAAGGACAATATTTGCCAAATAAAGCCAAACGACGCATTTGACAGGACACAACTCTCATATTGAAATCTACAACAGCTGTGCACATTTCTGATGTTATTTTGCGAATCAGTCATCGAATCTCCTCTTTTATAACTTCTGAGCTCTGCTTTTAACATTCTTGCTTCAAAAGTGACACAACTCAAAATTCCCATTTTTGAGTGGTTAAAATCATAAATGGGATAAGTAAACAACATCAAAACCTCAAAAATAACACAGGCGCCTTCTACACGAGTCTTTTCTAAGTTAGAACAATATTGATGTTTGATATAGGGTTGTTTAATATCGCAATCAAGATATTAAGTATTAATTAAAAAGATGTGAATTTTGAGTTGTGTCACTCTTGTAACAAGGGTGCGAATGGTCTGTTAACTCTGCGTTCTGAGTAGACAAGAAGAAATAATGAGTATTTTTCGAAAATTGTAACATAGCTAACAATAGTATATTACGTAACAAGAGTTATGTTATGTTGAAAATGGGGTGTTAATACACTGCGACCTAAAAGATCTATTGTGCCCCTTCTATCGCCAATGCACTAAGGAAATGTCCCAATGCCTATAACGACCCTTCCAATCCTATTTCCCCAAGGAAGTGTAAGAGTTGTAAGTAACCCATTACGCACGAAGTAAAAAAGTTTGGGCTTATAACTCGTGTAACGTACTATACTTTTTCTACGCACACTTACAACTTTCTCAAAAAAAGGATTTAACGTTATGCTTGTGTCGCCAATCCATAAATTTTCGAAAGGTAATTTCGTACCTTTCTTTGGATTTTAGCGGTAACAAATTATGTGTGGCAACTTGAGCTTTTTCTAAAATCTCCGGCGAAGTGCTCATAATTTCATCACTTTCACTGCTAACAAACATATTCATAGGTAAAGTTGAAAAAATGTTCGGATATAATCATATTTTGTTACAAAAATTGACAATATAAATGGCATGACATTTGTTTCCATAGCATGCTAAGAAATCGTGATATTTTTTGAAATATTGTATAATATGTTGCCGACATTTAGGGGCATCACTCTTTTAATCCAAAATGTATCTCGCTAATGCTAAAAGTTTTTATGTTTTTTAAATAACTAAATTTATGTAAATAGACCAAATAAAGTCGAACGTAGACAAAAATTTGATTGCAATTTGATTAAACCAAGAAATTTAAATTTTATTATCAAAACGCACGTGTATGTTATGAGATCTCATTACGTGCATGTTATTGTTAAATGTCATTTACAAGGAATGTTGATAGTGCGATTTTTAGCGTTTACTGACATGGGCGTAGAAAAACTCAATTAATAGGTTTTATAATTTGCTGGAAATATAATCAAAATCAAATATTTTATGAATATTCTACTTAAGGGGACAAAATCCCTGGGGCCCGTACCCAATGGGGGCCCGACAGTTTTAAAAAAATAGGTTATAATAAATGGGGGATGGGCTCTTGCCAGTGTTTTGCCTCGGGGCCCCACCCTAGCTCTCGGTGGACCTGGCCTAGGAGCTGTAAAAGGTATTCAAATGGTGTGTTATCCAGTTTTTTTACCAGGAGTGCATTATGTTTTTATAACTAGTATGAGTGAAATCTAGATTATCTATCATCGCGATTTCAAGAGTTGTATTTATTAGAATTATATCATGAAACAAGAAAATAAAATGTGACATTTTCTATTAATTTAAATTTGAAATAATATTTTGACAGTAACATAAGCATATGGATGCATCTTTAAAAATGTTGACGTTTCTATTGTGGTACCAAATATTTATTATTTATTTATTTATTATATTACACTGTTTGAATTGATTAATGAATAACCAGATATGATGAACGATTTAATCAAAATCATAGTGGAACTTAAATAACAGCTACCGCTTATACTAATAATTGACTTTTTTAAATTCTCGTTCATCCATTTTTTTTTGTTTTTTAGCGGTATGATTAAACGATTGGATGATGCATTTAATACCTATATCAAATAGTAGGTATTCACCTAACTGTATATTTATTGTTCAAGGTACTCCTACTCTAAAGTATGGTTAGTTTTAAATATAAATAGTAGATAAGGGGGGTACGCTCTTCTTCGGTAGTTATTCAACTTTGCTAGTGGGTCGGTATTTAAAGTGATTGATTTTTATTCTTATAGGTAAATCGAATATTATATTTTTTTAATCCAGCAATGTTTTAAAAGTCAATATTGTCTAATTTTGACGACGCAAACCGGATATTTTTTTATATAGATTTAAAAGTATTTATTGATCTTTATATGAATTAATAAGTTATTTTACTAGTTTTTAACCGAATTTTGAAATTTTCATTGAACTTTTCATGGAAAATATGGTTTTCCTGAACTAAAAAGATATATATTTTTTTAATCAGTATTCAACCAAATTTCGGTTATTGGTTAAAAGTATAGGCATATTAGTAAATCATTTTAAAACACTTCAAAATAAATATTGATGATAGTCACCTTTTTAAAGTTGGAGTTTAATCAAACTTTCAATTAATTAATTTAAACTATTTTTGTAAACGTTATTTAGTCGTGTATTGTGTTTTGATTATTTTGTGCAGATTTAGAATGGAAAATAATAAAAAAAGACCAAAACAGAATTATTACTCGGTTGTAAGTACGCTAACAAAATCTATTTTAATATAGCCAACTTTCCTTTTTAATAACAATGTAGGTGTACAGCATAGATCACCAAGAACATCATCGATCGATATCTCAGAAACTGGATGTAGGAAAAATTTTAAAATTTGGAAATCCAACACAAAGTAAGTAATAAGGACTTCCTTACAGAAATAATTGATAATAATGTCAACACCGCTTAGATTTAGATATAGGAATTGATACATAAAATCTACCTAGAATCTTGGGTAGAATCCAAAAATGTAATAATATATAGAGTGTTGTATTTAAAATAAGTGACTTATATAAGGTCTATTGTCTATATAACCGGAAGTACCCGATAGATGAAAAGATTTTAGCTTAATAAGACACAAGACATCTAGCAAGTTCTTACATTTTTAAATTTGTTCTTGATCCAGTTTTTGAGATATCGATCGATGCAATTCCTGGTGGTTCACCCTGTATATTAATTTAAAAACAGAAGAAGTTTATTTTTATTTGCGCAACTGGTGACAATAAATTTTTTTTAACCAGTTACATAATATTCAACTTTATATAACTGAAACGGAAAAAGGGAAAAATTTTACATTCAAAGTAAATTACTTTGTAGTAAATGATGAAGTTTTCTATGGACTATTTAAAAAATTTGACTGTTATAATAGCTCATAATAAAAAATAAATAAATGTATATAGGGTGTAACAAAAAGGTAGATCATAAATGAAACCACATATATTCTGGGCTTAAAAATAACTCGATTGAACATAACTTACCTTAGAAAATACAAAGTGAAAATCGATTTTTTCCAATATTTCATGAACTGTTTAACATTTTGTAATGAAAATGGATGCATGGCTTTCTTATCGTAAGAGCATCTTCTTCACATAAAACCACGAAATCTATACAGCCCATAAAAATTTTAGGGGGTTAAGATTCCCTAAAACCTCCCAAACTTTTCTAAGCGTTACAATTAAATTAAATTTTTTTTGTCTCTTAGCTGTTTTTCGAAAAGCCAGTTTTCCATCGAGATGCGGCCTCTTTTCCATTATCCTTCAAAAATTTTAAGTAACAAAAAGTAATAACTGAGTATTAATGTTATTCGCAGGTATAAGATATATGTACAAATGTGTAGTATTTACTATAATAAATATTCAAATTGGCCTCCATTTTCCTGAATACACATTCGGCACCGTTTTAAAAAGAAAAACCGAATTTTTTGGAAGATCATTGGTTTCTAACGAAATCGATTTGCACTTTCGATGATTCGATGCCTCAATTATTGTTTGTCGATTATTTCAACAGAATACACTTTTATATAACCCCAGAAAAGTCAATTCAACGTCCAGAGTAAAGACCGAAACTGTATTCCCTAACTTTGTTATCGAAACGAGCTGGAGCTCCATCTTGTAAATACCATATATTTTGCCTTATTCCTAAATTTACCTCTTCCAAATAATTTTGTAATTTGCACCATTTAAATTATTTGGAAGAAATACTGGTCCTATTAAATTATTAATCACATTACCTGCCCAAACATTGACTTTTAAAGTACTTTGGTGATGAGCCACTTTTTTTGCGTGAAGATTTTTTTCTGGAGATGCCTAATTGAGTCCCAAAATTTATAATCCACCTTAATGGTAGCCGAGTTGAGTCCCCGGAGATGGGTAAATTGAGTCCCGGCCTACCTGAGCTTACACAGTTAGTAGGGGTTCGTAATCTGTTTCTAGAATATTCAAACTATAATTAATTTGATAACATATATACAGGGTGTCTGTAAAAGCTCTTTACAAAAACATACCACATATTCCTTAGACCAAAATAAGTCGATTTAAGTAAAATTACCTTAGTACAAAGTTGCTTCGTTTGGGCTCCAGATGGCCTTGAAGTTACAATTTTTAAATCGTTTTTCCAATATAAATTTAAAACGTCATATGCGATTTTGCTGAAATTTGGTATATTGGTAGAGTTTTATGTGGCAAAAAAAATGGTATTAAAATTTTGTCCGATAATAATACATAGGCGTAGAACTTGATTTTTTAAATAATTGCACCTTTAAAAATTCTACGCCAATGGAAGAAAAGGAGTTTGAGTATGAAATTTAGATTGCGCAACTCATTTACTTTAAAAAAGGTACTCTTGATAAGACTCGATTACTCTCATGGTTTTCGTTAAATTTCTGTTTTAATAATTTAGAGTGTATAGGTTTCACAAAAATATTTATTTACAACATAATCAAAATAAAGATTTTACAAAAATTGTTCAAAATGTTCACCATTTTCACGCATACAAAGATTTATACGTCGAAGAAAATTAAAATGTATCCTTTCCATAACTTCTTCATCACCTCTAAGATTGTTTATTGCATCTTGAATACGTTGCCAGAGTTGTTACTCATTTTTTACAGGTTCCCTGTAAACTGTGTATTTCAGATGTCCTCATAAAAAGTAATCCATCGGTGTTAGGTCTGGGGAACGTGGTGGCCAGTTTACAGGTGCGTCATTACCTCTGCCTATCTATTTGTGTGGATATTGTTCATTCAAGTGGTTTCTAACGTTTAAAGAAAAATGTGGTGGAGCTCCATCTTGCATAAATCACATATCTCTCCGAAGTTGGAGAGGTAAATCTTCTAACAATTCTGGCAACGCATTTTGTAGAAAATCCAAATAATTTTCTCCAGTTAATCTTCGTGGAAGTATGACAGGACCAACAATGGAATTACCAATTGTTCCAGCCCACACATTAATTTTGAATTCGTGCTGAAAATGGTTTACCTTTATTGCATGCGGATTTTCAACGGCATAAACATGTTCATTATGGGTATTAGTTATACCTCTTCTTGTAAAACCCGCTTCATCGGTAAAGAGAACCTTCTTGACAGAGTTTGGATCTCTTTCTCTTTGCATATTAACAAATCGACGAAAACCCAAACGAATTTGAGGATCATGGACTAATAATTCTTGTACTGGCTTCTTATGGTATGGATATAGCAATTGTTCTCTAAGCACTTTATGAACGACATCTTTACTTACTCCTAGTTCCCTTGCAATTCGTCTGGTGCTTAATTCTGGATCTTCTTCAACACATTCTAAAATGTCTTCTTCAACTTCAGGAATCCTTACAAAACGTTCTCTTCCATTATCAACAGTGTTGGGAGCAAAGGAACCGGTCTCCCGAAGACGTCTCTCAACAGCAGCAAAAGTTGGGTGGCTAGGTACACGGCGATTTGGAAACCTTTCAGAGTACACCCTGACACTCTCTCGAGAATTTCCTTCACAAAATCCTAATGTCAGTAACATATCGGTATATTCTGCATTGGTATATTGTACAGCCATATTAATAAACCACGCATTTGTTTTTTTAATTATTGAGTAAGATAGAACACTTTCAATCGTTAACAAGAGATTAGGTGTTAAAACTTGACAATATTTTTATTTAGATGAAACTATGGAAACCAACAATAAATGGTTTTGTATACGTATTGCAGGCAAATAATTAATATTCCTCAAAAAATCGTACATGGCAAGAATCGAGTATTTTGTTAAAAGTCTCGATTAGAGGTGTTAAAGAAGATATGAAAAAAGTACATTTTTATGTTTTTCATCGTATAAAATTTTGTCCGATAATAATACATAGGCGTAGAACTTGATTTTTTAAATAATTGAACCTTTAAAAATTCTACGCCAATGGCAAAAAAAGGGTTTGAGTATGAAATTTGGATTGGGTACTCATTTACTACAAAAAAGTACCCTTGATAACACTCGATTTACTCTCATGGTTTTGACAAAGTTTGTATTTTAATAATTATTATTTATGTCCTAAAATTACTAAAATGCAAATTTCGTCAAAACCATAAGAGTAATCGAGTCTTATCAAGAGTACCTTTTTTAAAGCAAATGAGTTACGCAATCTAAATTTCATACTCAAACTCCTTTTCTTCCATTGGCGTAGAATTTTTAAAGGTGCAATTATTTAAAAAATCAAGTTCTACGCCTATGTATTATTATTGGACAAAATTTTAATACCATCTTTTTGGCCACATAAAACTCTACCAATGTACCAAATTTCAGCAAAATCGCATATGCCGTTTTAAATTTATATGGGAAAAACGATTTAAAAATTGTAACTTCAAGGCCCTCTGGAGCCCAAACGAAGCAACTTTGTACTTAGGTAATTTTACTTAAATCGACTTATTTTGGTCTAAGGAATATGTGATATGTTTTTGTAAAGACCTTTTACAGACACCCTGTATATATGCAATTTACAATAATATACCTAACTATAATTAATACGGCAAAATATTCGTTAATTTAATTATTTTAAATTTATCGCCTGCAATTTTGAGAAATTCAAATTTTGACAATTTGTTCATCTAGAAATTTTTTATTTTTTAAAGTTTGTGAAGAATAAACTTTTTTTACATTTTTTTGAATGCTTCTAATTTTTATATAAGTGTCACTTTGGAAATCTATTAAAACGGTTAAAAATTTAAATATATGTGGATGGGCAAAATAAAATGATGAGTTAAACCTTGCATGAAAGCTCTCGCATGCATTCGTCGTTCGTTGCATACTGCTCGTCTTCTCCGCCCATATTTCTGGTGGAAACCTAGCCGATTCTAATTTATAATTATCGACCAGATGGTCCGCAAATTCCACTACTCTGGGATTCTGTGATTGTATTGAAGATAAATCTTCAACAAAACAATCTCCTACATGTTCTGGGTTGAGAAATGGCATTGCAAAGTACGTTAAATATTTACCCACATCGCTGTCTTTGTCCTTGTATAAGGATGATAAGTTTAGTGCTTGAATATTCACATTGAAATTCAACATTTTTTTGGATATTTTATTTTGAAATCTAAATTCCCCAAATGAAGTCACTTTCAGCAAAAATGTTGTAATTATAGAAGCTTTGTAGAACTTTTTTGCTTTTCGTGTTCATAAGAATTTTAGAAGAACAACACATTGCCCAGTGTGGTATATGTGGATTTTTTTTATTTATTTCATCTAAGATTTGCACAATATTTAATGTCAAATATTTGCCAATTTCTTCAACCAGATGTTTCAGTGCCAATGTGTATGTATTTTTTCGTTTATTTGGCAATAAAAAGAAAACAAATGGTATGTAATGGTCTTCTTTTAGACCATGAACGGAGAACATTTGCAGAAAGATCTTCGGACACTATTCAAAAGTTCCATCTATATGAATAGTATCTAAATCTACTAAAAATTCTGAGTTGGTCTTGCAGGAAAACATAATTTTTTGATTTTCTATATCGTTTAGCATTAGGAACTCTTTGCCTGTGTTGGTTTTCACTGAGAATGTTTTTAATATTACATCAGTTTCTTCCATATTTTTTGGCAATTTAGGCAAAACAGATCTTTGGGTACTATACAGATTTTTTCTGACTAATCTCACATCCTCGGTTGTCAAGGGATTAATATCGCCATTTCGTAACTACTTATGTAAAATTTTCATCGAGCGTTCACTAATATATTTTACGGCTTTTCCCTTTAAAGAGTTACTTAACATTTGGCGACTGAGTACCTCTTCGTTTAATTTGTTATGATTGTGGTTATCCATAATTTGTGTTACTATGTCAGCACATTCGGTTTTCAAAAATAATAATATAATATTTTTTATTGACCTCTGAAAACAAATAATACAAATTCCATATTACATACATATCCTTATAAAAATCCATTCATGTTTACAAGAAAGAATGTCAATAGACCCTTTGATCAACATAAGCTGTTCTTCCTCAAAGGCCTGAGTATCGGGGGGAAAAAAATAAAAAAATGTTGTAATTATAGAAGCTTTGTAGAACTTTTTTGCTTTTCGTGTTCATAAGAATTTTAGAAGAACAACACATTACCCAGTGTGGTATATGTGGATTTTTTTTATTTATTTCATCTAAGATTTGCACAATATTTAATGTCAAATATTTGCCAATTTCTTCAACCAGATGTTTCAGTGCCAATGTGTGTGTATTTTTTCGTTTATTTGGCAATAAAAAGAAAACAAATGGTATGTAATGGTCTTCTTTTAGACCATGAACGGAGAACATTTGCAGAAAGATCTTCGGACACTATTCAAAAGTTCCATCTATATGAATAGTATCTAAATCTACTAAAAATTCTGAGTTGGTATTGCAGGAAAACATAATTTTTTGATTTTCTATATCGTTTAGCATTAGGAACTCTTTGCCTGTGTTGGTTTTCACTGAGAATGTTTTTAATATTACATCAGTTTCTTCCATATTTTTTGGCAATTTAGGCAAAACAGATCTTTGGGTACTATACAGATTTTTTCTGACTAATCTCACATCCTCGGTTGTCAAGGGATTAATATCGCCATTTCGTAACTACTTATGTAAAATTTTCATCGAGCGTTCACTAATATATTTTACGGCTTTTCCCTTTAAAGAGTTACTTAACATTTGGCGACTGAGTACCTCTTCGTTTAATTTGTTATGATTGTGGTTATCCATAATTTGTGTTACTATGTCAGCACATTCGGTTTTCAAAAATAATAATATAATAATATTTTTTATTGACCTCTGAAAACAAATAATACAAATTCCATATTACATACATATCCTTATAAAAATCCATTCATGTTTACAAGAAAGAATGTCAATAGACCCTTTGATCAACATAAGCTGTTCTTCCTCAAAGGCCTGAGTATCGGGGGGAAAAAAAATAAAAAACTAATTCATTTGCCTACTTAAAAGCGTAGATACCTAGGAACGTAGATAACAAAGATAATGATTGAAAAATTTTTTTTAAGTTATTCATATAAAGGTTTTAGCTTCGCTATCCATATTTGCTTATAAATTTAAATTTGTGCATACATTCCTGAATTTCTAATTTTCTAAATTCTTAATTTTAAATGTTTTTAAAATATTTTAATTCTAAATTCTTAAATTCCTAAATTCCTGAATTTCTAAATTCCTAAGTTACTAAATTAAATTACTGAATTCCTAAATTTCTACATTGGTCATTAAAATTATTGACGAATAGACGCCTCTTGAAAGAGGTAATGGTAATAGAAAGGTTTTTTAGGGAATCTGTAACATTGTTATATTCTTTCGATATCTGATATGAGTAACTGTTCTTAAACTGCTATGTATTGTGTTTTGGTACATCAATTTCATTTTTCTTTCGAGTATGCTTGTTATGAATATCTGTGCGGAAGATAATTTTGTTATAAAGGTATGGTGGACATTTTTTCATTATTGTTTTGTGAAACAGGGTTAGTGCATGAAGTTTTCTGCGATTTCGCATATTTAACCACTTAGCTAAGTTTAGAGAATAAGAAATCCTTTCAAATTTCTTTATTTCATAAATGAGCCTTAGGCAGGAATTTTGAAGTTTTTGTATTCTATTTACAGGGAGACAGGGCCCGTACAAGTAATCGCAGTAATTAAGCATTACTCAGAACAAGAGAATCACATAGTTGAATTTTTAATTATTTGTTAAACAAATTTCCACTTTGATACAGTGTTTTTATCTTATAATAAGATTTTTCTAAAATATATGAAGTTATTTATGTTTACAGATATGTTATTAGATGGATTGAAACCAAAACATATGACAGATGACTTGTTCGTATTGATTACTAAGTGCTTGGTCGAAAATTCTATTAGAGTATTTAAACCATTATTTATTTCCTGTAGCGATAAAATTTCATTATTTTTATGAAAGATCTATACAGCTGGGTATCGTCAGCATACATGTGCACTTTGTAATGCAGCAATATTGCTGAAAAATTATTAGTGTATAGTATATTGTATAGAAGAGGGGACCCAAAATGGAACCTTGAGCCACTCCTCGTAATATTTTACCAATTTCAGACGATACTCCGTTATAATTTACTTTTTGTATTCTCTCAGTCAGATAATTATTAAAGAAAGTTATCGCAGTACAACTCAATCCTATAAAATGTAGAATGGCTAAGAATAACTCGTGGTTAATCATATCGAAAGCCTTATTGTAATCGAGTAAAATTAAGACACCAACCTTTTTTGTATCGAGTTCTCTAAAAAATCATCTGTTATATTGAAAAGAGCAGTTCCACAACTATATCGCGGTCTGAAACCAGATTGAACGGACGGAAGAATTTTGTATTTTTCGATATGTTCTCTAAGTTGTATTTCTACGACTCTTTCCAAAACTTTCGAGAGAACCAGGAGAATAGTTATGGAACGAAGCTCACTTAGATTAGCTGGTGACATAACCTTTGGGATGGGAAGAACTAGACCCTGTTTCCAAATATCTGGAAAGACAAAATATTTTAAACAAAAATTTACTATATGTGTTATTTGTGGAATTAGGTAAGGGCAAAGAAATCTAATCATGGTAATGTTAATTCCCACTGGCAACGCTTTTTATTTTGAGGATTATTTGCATTATATTATACTCTTCTACTTCTTTAAATACTAGTATCTGTGAAAAATTTGATTTAAGATAGTTTTGGTAAAAACTGATAATATCTGCATCAGAGTTAATGTTAACACCTTAGAAAAAAGAAGTTTGTAGAAAATGTTGGTTAATGTCATTTGCATTTATAGATGAGTCGAGATTAAAGCTGGTATCTTTTTTGAATCCGGTGAACTTGTTTATTAATTTCCCTTTTTCTTTACTATTAACATTAGAAAATGTTTGTTCAAAATATATTTTCTGTTCTGTACGAATTGCTTGTGTAATATAATTTCTTAAGAGTTTGTAATAGTTCCAGTGCGCTTTCTTTTTTGTTTTTATGTATTTACTAAAAGCTTTGTTGCGTAAATTAATCATAAATTTGATGTTAGCGTTAATCCAGGTTTGTTTTTAACAGTAATTGTTTTAAACGCCTTGCATTTTTATTTTGTATGTGCACAACAAATCTAACGTTTGGCATCATTTTTAAAAACTTATGAAAACGATATTTGAAGCCATCTAACACAATCAATTGTTTTTCTCTTTCACTTAGGTATTACAACTCTCACAGACCTCATTTTGACAAACAAAAATTAATACCGTATACAAATCAAGCAAACTATATTAAACATTTTGTAGGTTGACAACCCTTTTTATATCTGATATTCATAGATGTATAACAAATGAAATCCTTCGATAATAGGAAAATAAAATATCAATTGGTACAGAAATTCAGAAAGTAATTTAGAATTTCCAAAATACCGATATCAGAAGGATTAGAAAGATTACGTGACCCGGGACTCATTTCGACCATCTAAATTTCATGACCCCTTAATTCAGGTAGATGGGACTCAATTACCTTCGTCCTTTTTTTCGGCCCATTTGTGTTCGGTATGGTAATCCATTTTTATTGAAGATAGCTTCATCGGTACATAAAATGGTTAATGAAATTGATATTTCGATTGTTTTCCGTTAAGAACCAGTCGCAAAATCCCATTCTTTTAGGATAATCTTCATCTAGTAATTCTTAAACGGTTGTTTAGTAATAGGGATGAAGCTTCTTCAAACCATCATGTGACCAACATCTAATTGAGCAGCTATTACCCTTGTACTGCTTCCAGGGTTTTCTTAGACTAATTCTAAAATTTCCTTATCGTTTGTATCCATTTTTGGACGATCACTATTGCCAGCAAGTACCCGTCTCCTATTAAGGACGATTAATTGAAAATAATAATCGTCTAATGTATTCCGATTGGGATATTTTTTTCGCATAACGCCTTACAACTGCTGCACTATTCCCTTGGCATTCACCTGTGATTACCAGAATTACAGATTATCTGAAACCTTGTTTTAGCCTGACCAAACTTATCCAGAATTAAATGCATATTTGCGATTTCTGCAAACGTGCGTAAAACATTGTAACAGAAAGCATAAATTTCTTAATACTCTTAAAATGAACAATTATCGAATGCTTCAATTGACAATATGTAATTGTTAAAATAACCGTTTGTTATTTATCCGTAGAAACTACAAGAGTTGAACAGGCAACTTCAAAAATTTTGAAGGATAATGAAAAAGAGGCCGCATCTCGGTAAAAACTAGCTTTTTGAAAAAGTGCTAAGAAAAAAAAAATATATTAAACCAATGGTGTCACAATACTAATTTAATTGTAACGCATAGAAAAGTTTCGGGGTTTTAGGGGTAAAAAACTCCTAAAATTTTTGTACAGATTTTGTGGTTTTATGTGAAAAAGATGCTCTTACGATAAGAAAGCCATGTATCCATTTTCATTACAAAATGTTAAACAGAAAAATCGATTTTAATTTTGTACTTTCCAAGGGCTGTAACTTTTGTTTGTGTGCACATTTGCATTAGGGTAAGTTATGTTCAATCAAGTTATTTTTAACCCCAGAATATGTGGTTCCATATATGACTTACCTTTTTGTTACACCCTGTATAACATAAGTACCTATAGAGTCTTCAGCAATACGATTGTGTTCCTAAATGTCAATATTGAAGGAGGTAATTCCTTGACCTATTTCATGACTAAAATTACATATAAAACGTATAAACATGTGCTAAAGATACAGGGCGTTAAATTGTTATCAACAGATTGCCCTCCGTCACGTCACTGGACTTAATTTTAATCAATTTTTTTTTAATTAACCTGCCAAGTTCAATTAAAATCATCAAAATATTGTTTGATAGGTATAATGAAAAATCGATTTTTAAAAACAAATCAATTAGCCCAAAGAATTTCATTCTTCAATATTGACATGACATTTAATTAATTTATATTAAATCATTTGTTTTTGTTATTTTGTTTTAAGGCGTTAGTCATGGTACTCTCTATGAACAAATGGAAAGGGAAAGTTGCTGTTGTTACTGGAGCCAGTTCTGGGATAGGTGAAGCTGTAGTTAAGAAACTAGTTGAGGAAGGACTTATAGTAAGTGAAAAAGAATCAAATTTTCTGATCTTAAATGATCTTAAATTCAAACGTAAATTTATTGCGAATATTTGTAGGTAGGCCAACTATTTTGAGTGAAATATAAAATAGTATATAACGAAAAAAAGGCTAAATTGAAAACATGTATATATTTTTCTAAAAGAATTCATAATTCAGTTTTCTTCTCCAAAGAATTAGTTGTTTCTTAAACGTCTTCTCGTTTTGTGCAAATTTTATATGAGTATTAAAAAACTAGAATTTAAATCAAATCACTAATATAAAAAGACTATATTATAGATATATTTACTAAATTTGAATATCAAAACAAGTATGTCAATTAATATTCGATCTGTTTTCAACAATATGACAACAATCTGAAAATAATATGCTTATAATAATTTGCCGACTTAAAATAATAGGTACCACATTTTTTAAACTAATCTTCATTTCTTTATAGTCCAGGAGGCAGTAAATTTTTTGTATACTTATTTTGTATCATTTTATGTTCGGATGGTAACACTAAACAACAATTTGTGAGTCTGGTTAAAATTTTTGGATAGGTTCACTAGATAAAAAAAGACCAGTCCACTTATTTTTCCAGTCATAAATATTTGATATTTATTAAAGTGATTCATTTTATTAATGGAAATAACAGTCTGGCATATCCTAACTGGAGGAAAGTCAGTCTGGCTAAAAATTTCCTGATCCAAAAATTTGACCGATTTTTGAAATCCGTAACCCTTATTTTCCCATGCTTGAAAATTAACGTATCATTTGATACTGTCATAAACTATAATCTAGCTGATTTACAAAATTACTAAATGAGTCTGGCGGCATCTTGAAAATTGTCAAAATTACAAAATTTTTGCTCTTATTTTCCCGGATTTGAAAATTTGGTACAAGATAAACAATACTATAATTTCATAGAAAATACACGTCTAGCCGTCATTTAAAATCACGAAAGCACCGCCAGACTAACAAGTAACATAGTTGATTGAAGAGAGGAAGAGGCAGGTGCGTATTTAGGTAAAGAGGCTGGAATGCGAGTACCCCTGAGAACAGCTATGGTCCCTTATATTCCTATCTTTCTCAATTACCACGTGACTATATACAGTATAAGCACTTTTCTATGCGTCATTGTCGAAGGACTTTTGGTCTATTGAATGTAAATAATCACCGTGGTATATTTAAAAAAAAAAGAATCTGCCAATGACCAATGTAACAAAGCAGTCTGAATGGCATTTTCAGAAAGGAAGAAAATATTCTCCATACATACGTTTGTTTAAAATTCGGCCATATTGCAAGAAAGTGCAGATTTACATAGTTCAAAATTGTTCAAATCAAGTCAAGTATTTTTACAAATAATACTAGCTGTTATATTACTTGAGAAGAACAATATTTCACGAAAGGTGCGAGCACTCATTGATACAGGCCCACAACGAGGTTTGAACGAATCATCTGTCTTGGTAGATTGAAGGGTTATTATTGGAAATGGTAAATTATATTGAATAAATAGTAAATTTATGAACTGACAAAATTTTTATTATTTGACAACTAGTATCAAACATCAAACAAAACAAAAACATCATAACACAAATTATTTCAACATATACAGGTCTTTTTTTATCTTCATTGTGCTTCAACACCTCCATCCAATGAAATAAAAAATTAATCCATCATCGTAATCCTATATTGTGTCTCGGTCTCTTTGAATAAGGTTTTTCCAAGAGCTTTAGTGAAAATGTCTGCTTCTTGATCGTGTGTAGGTATTTCAATTAGACCTTCAGAAACTTTGTCTCGAACGAAATGAAATTTAATGTCAACATGCTTCAATCTCTTATGATTTTCAGAAGTCTTTGCTACTTTGCTGACTGATTATCTTCGTATATAGTAATGGGATTATTTATTTTAACACCTAGATCTTCTAAAATATTCTTAATCCAGCACGCCTCATTGACACATAAACTAAGGGACATGTATTCTGCTTCAGTTGACGACAGTGCCACTGTTTGCTGTTTTCGTGTAGCCCAAGAAATTGTTGATCAATAAAGCTTGAATACATAAACTGAAATTGATTTTCTGTCTTTCCGATCTCCAGCCCTGTCAGCATCTGCAAAGCCAATTAGGATAGACTGCTCTTTTGTTAATTTTTCATAAACTAACTTCAAATTTATTGTACCTTTAATATATCTTAACACCCTCTTAAGTGCTTTCCATAAGTCTATTATTATTATTATTATTACTCTGGAACCTGCTTAAGTAACACACCGAGGAACACAAATCTGGTCTTGTTCCCAAAGCTGCATACATTAATGACCCAATCAGTTGTCTGCATTCTTTTTCTAGACACATGTCGTTGGAACTTTCGTCAGGAATTTGCGTATTTGGATCTATTGAAATTTGAACAGGTTTACAATCTATTAAACCGAATCTTTTAAGGACATTTTCCAAATAACTTATTTGACTAATTTCAATTATGTTTTCCTGTTGTACTTACTATATATATTCCTAAATAATTTGAAGCTCTCCCTAAATCTTTCATTTTAAAGGTTTTTTCAAGTTCGTTTTTAAATCTTCAACTCCTTTCTCTTCATTTCTCAGAATTATGATATCATCTACATAAAATTCTCTACATAAAATAAATCGATACTGATCTGCTGAAGTCTATTTTTTCTATGAAACTATTACATTTTTCATTCCAAAAACGTGGGGATTTTTTTAAGCCATATAAAGATTTCTTCAGTTTTAATAGATTATTTGGTAGATCCATTCCTTCAGGCCTTTTCAAATAGACATATACCTTAATATCTCCATAAAAAATGCACTTTTAATATTTAGCTGGTATATAGGAAGATTTTTTGTGCTGCTATTGACAAAATAATTCTCAAAGTAGTTAATTTAGGAACAGGTGCATATATTTCAGAAAAATCAAATTCTTGTTGTTGTTGAGTCTTTAACTACTAACCTGGCCTTATATTCTATCACGTCACCTTTTTCATTTTTCTTCTTCTTAAATACCCACTTAGTTTCGATAACCTTTTTATCCGATGGTAACTCTACCTCTGACAATGTGCTGTTTTCTTGAAGTGCAAAAAATTCTTTTGTAAATGCTTCCTGCCAAAAATCACTTTCTTTGCCATTTTTTGCTTCTTGATATCCTAACGTATCTTCACAACCGTGAACGTTCAGAAAACGCGCCTCGTCAGCTTCGTAGCCTAACCGTTCAGGTTTTTTAATTTTATTTCTATCTCTTAATTGATAAGTATCTCTATTTTAAATAATTTTATCGCTTTCATCGGTTTTTTCTTGGCTTTGAAGCAGCTCGTCTTCACAATAATTTTCTTCTCTGGAGTTACTTTCTTCGTGATTTTCTATATATTTAAAATTTTCAGAATTTATTTCCAATGTATCAGGTATAATATCATTATTAACATCTTTTGACATAGGGGTGAATATCACGAAGAAGATATACCTTCACCTTCATGTTTACAATTGAAGAACTTATGTTGTAAAACATGGACACTAACATCTGATTTCTGTTTGTAGACAGATAACACTTATTCCACATTTCATTAGCTGATTCACAAGTAAGCAAGTGATTCATGGGACCTTCTTCTATTCTAGTAACTATGACTTTCTTAGCTTGGTTATTTTTCTTCTCCCATTCCTTGAATGCTTTATAATTATTATCTCCCTCGACTACTTTATTTGGTACCGAGTCTTTTTCTACGATATTAATTCTTTTGAACTAAGAATGATCTTATTCTGAAACTTCCATACGTTTCAGTTATCTTTTCCTTTTAACTTTATAAAACTGCCTTGACTTGTCTGATCCATTTTTATATACAAGTATTAATAACTAGTATTATGTATATCGACTGGCAACAATTATTCGACCTATTTATTCCGCTGGGTCCATAACCTATTGGAAATGGTAAATTATATTGAATAAATGACAAAATTTTTATTATTTGACAACTACTATCAAACATCAAACAAAACAAAAACATCATAACACAAATTATTTCAACATATACAGGATGTCTTTTTTATCTACATAGTCCTTCAACAGTTATTACCTGTGGTTATTACTGATACAACATATTTTTACAAAAACGAGGATTTGTTATATAGGTTTTAGAAAGCCTCCATTTGGCGAGTTTTGGAATCTTTTCCATTTATATTTAGTATAATTTGTAATTATTATAAAGCTTTTGCACTTTGGAAATCAGTGTATTAATGTATAGACTGCCCAAGAAATGGCATGGAAAACATAATTATTAAATTTCTTTGAGACAACATATTCTTCAATATTGAAGAAGCTCAAAATTTCTGAACTGCACATGAAAGTATCCCTACCTTTTAGTCAGGCTTCCCTTTTAATATTTTAAGCTGATAAAGTTTTAAGATGGTTCTTTCATTATGTTTATATGTAGTTTTATTATTTTTTTGTACCTCAGAGCCTAAAACATGCATTTTACTCCCTTATTTTAGAGAACGAAGTGCCACTTTTACTCCCTTGGGACTAAAATATTTTAGTCTCAAGGGATTAAAAAATTTTAATCCCGCAAATAACAAAACCAATAGAAACCAAACCAAATTACTTTATTGGGGTGGTAATATAACATTTATAATCACGATTCATTGCGTATATTTTAAATCTCGTAGGTGGTCGGTTTGGCACGAAGATTAGATCGCATGCAGGACCAGGCAAAAAAACTGTTAGGACAACCAGGAAAATTTCATCCGTTGGAATGCGATTTGAGCGTTGAATCTAACATCTTAGCCTGTTTTGACTACATCAGGAAAACTATTGGACCAGTGCATGTTTTAGTCAACAATGCAGGGTGTTGTAATAACACCACTTTATCTGAAGGAGATACGTCTAGTTGGAACCAAGTATTTGCGGTGAATGTACTAGGTAGATATTTTTATTTTATATTATTAACAAATTAGATACTACAGTCTCTTCGCTATACTTACGCGGGTTTCGGATTAAACATTTTATGAGTATTTCCAGGTAAGTACCCGAAAGTTTGACCTGTTCTTTGGGGAAATATCAACTGGTTAAATGAAATGAAAAATAATGTACAACTTTTATGTGTCGGGGCCCCTGGGATTTTGACCTCTTGCCCCCCCTTTCTCGTCGGGCCTCAATCCGTGAGTCATATTAAAAAAATATATGCTAAAAAGAGAATTTTTATTGGCAATGGACCCCCTGCTGAGCATCTCTTGCTAAGAGGGAGATATTTTTATTAAGGTACTTCTTTTGAAGACCAGTCTTGTGTTAAAGGAATTTTAAATAATGCTCTTAAAATCATTAAGTATTAGAGATAACAAAAAATTATAAGAAAAAGCTGATTAGAATTTAATCTTCTACAACTTTTATTAGGGCTATTTTGCTCTAAAAAAATATTTAGGAAACCATCCCGCTAGCGCGATTCGTACCAGAAGTTCGAGTGTGATCTTTTGGTTGAATACTAAGCAACCCTGAAGAAATCATACTCTTTGGATTTTTTGCGACCCTTGTAATCCGAGCACAACTTAATTGGGTTATATGTAGATAAATATGACGGTACAGGAGCAAAAAGTTTATTGTTTAAAATCAGGTTCATTTTAGTTAGACCTGGGAATTTGTTGTGTAAGAGCAGTAGATTTCGAGAGGGTATTGAAAATTGGCAAAAAACTATGTCAGAAGTTATATCGAATTAAAGATATCCCATGCCAGAGAAAAAGGATGAATGTCCCTGCCTTGTATAGAGAAAAGATGAATGTCCACCGATCGTAGTTTGCTAAATAATCCCTTATCTTTGGCAAAAAGTGGCACGTAATATTTTTTACTTGCTCTTTGTGTGCAGAGTAGGAGGAGGTAAACAACATATACTCTGTCCCGGTGCTGGGAGCGTTCATGTTACCTGAGAAATTCAAAGTAAAATTGCTTATTCGGAATATAGCTTAAACGCGTTTTTTTTTCTGAATTCAAGATGCTAATGCAAGCATTTTTTGTGTCGGTGAAAGGGTTGATATGCAAAAAAATCTGATGTGTCCAACACATGACTTTCCAATCTATTTATTACAAGCTTTTTCCAGTAATTTTGTACAACCTATTGTAGAACCTCTGTAAATGTTTAGAGGATAAACTAAATATATACATTTTCTACATACATCTAACTCGAAACATTTTTTTTTATATGTACAGGGTTTCCCGAAATTAGACGGTCTAATTCTAACAGCGTAATCTACATCCTAAAATAGGAGTAAAAGTTCATCGTTTCGTTATCGAGATATAGGGTGTTACAAGTGAAGTCCTAAAGGCACATTTTTGTAAATACATATTTTCTAAAATTTCTTTAGTTACCGGTTTTCCAAAGTTAGAAAAATAAAATTTCTGATTTCACAGGCCTACTAATTATTGTTTACGCTTTCGAATAAGATAACAACAACTTATCATGAAATTTTCAAATGCTTTTCTTTTGAAAATGGTGCGTCCTAGCGAGATGCAACAAAAGTAGTTTTATTATAAAGAAAACATTGGTTTTCCAAATTTTATAGTCATAAATGGTAAAAACTGTCAACAAAAAAACTTAGGACAATTTTACCCTAAGCCCTCCTAATTTATCCACCTATGAAGATGATCAAAAACTGGAGTTTAGTCCATTAAATAGAGCGTAAAAAGGTAAGCATTTGTATCAAATTTCACTTAGTTATCTTTAGTTTAGAAAATATTTACAAAAATGTGTCATCAGGACTTCACTTTTAACACCCTGTATCTCGGAAAAGAAACGTTTTCGGACCTATGTTAGTATGAACTTTTACTCATATTTTAGGATGTAGATTACGCTGTTAAAATATGACCGTCTAATTTCGGGACACCCTGTATATATTCATTGCCAACGAACATACTGAAAAATATAAATTTTTCACTTTTCCTCAAATTTTTCCATTACGGTCCATTTTAGAGAAATCATGTATAAAATAAAAATTATAGAGATCGATATCGCAAACAACTTTTAGTTTGACAATTTTCTTAAAAATCAGAATTTTGCACATTTTTCAAATTTCTCGAAACGTAAATATTTCATAAAATATAAAAACGACCCCTATAAAATTCCTCCCCCCCCCCCCAGATGTTCCGACTCTGCCCAAAATCTAATCAGTTCACCTCAGGCTGAAATAAAGCTTAAGTTTAAAATTTAATGTTTTTCTCTTTATCCATTTTTGAGTTTTCCCCTAAAAAGTTCAGCAATGTAAACCTTTAAAAATGTTCTCCATAAAATGTTATACTTTGTTTGACCTAGTTATGAGCGCGCAGCAATATAAAAAAAGCGTACCTATGTCTAACTAAAATATTTCTTTTGATTAATTTTTCATCAAGTCAAAATTCAAAGAAAACGCTATATGTATCTTGTACCTATTTGCAAACGATGGTTTTCTAGGTTAACATTTACAGAAATTACTGAAGAAATATTTCTTCTTTATAATTAGGTACAATGTTATATTAAAGTATATTTTAATAATCACCAATTAGATTAATATACATTTTCGCAAGTTTCCTACCTTCAAGATGGCGTCACTCACATCGTCGAAATTTCACAAGACAAAATGTTTATAATGAAACTCATTATTTTAACACTCAATTTTGAAAACACTAAGTAGTAAATGATTTTAAACAAACATAAAGATAAAATTTAAGGCTTTTTGTTGTTTTTTCACATCAAAAAAATCGCTGTATTACGCGGTAGGTACTTCCGAAAAAAAATTTACCGGCGTCAATTAAAAACTAAATGCCAGAGGCGCGCGCTGTATGACGCTAAACGTAGTTGAACTGTCAATATTCAATTGTTTTCCATGGGTAATTAGATTTTAAAAAAGTAACTTCCTAATAATTAGTTAAAGTATCCGGCAGTTTCCTTATGGCAAAATGGCAAATGGCAAGTGCACAAAGTTCTCCTATGACTAGTTTTTGAAATATAGGGTGTTAAAATTGCGAATTCTCATAATTTTAAAAAATACTTTAAAACGTAAACCTTGCTGACATTCATAAATATTAAAAGTTATGATTTGGCACTCTAGGATATTATTTGTGACTACCAAAATACGATAATAATCATTTTGAAACACAACTGTACAGGATGAGTAATTTTTAAAATCGGTTTACGCCTAAAATAATACTAACAAATATATTATTTATACAGGGTGGTGGTCCTTAAGTAATTGTACATAGAAGTATGGTAGATTCCTCACTTTAAAATATTACGATTTAAACCAACTTGCTTTAATAAAATGTTGCTAATAAGGAATATACAGGGTGTTAAAGGTAAAATTTTAAGATTTCTTTTTTGCAATAACTTTTACGTTTTTGGACATGTATACATAAAAATTTGAAAATAGAGGTTTTTGGGCACGAAAAATCATAATCTGGTACCTACTTCGATGTAATTTGTAGAGGGCGCTACATAGGCTACATTTGTGGCATAAATGTGCCCTACATTTTTTTGCTGTTTAATTTAGCGGTATTTTTGTAAAAGAATATTACAGCCACGTTATTTTAATAGTAGAAAATTATACTTGTAATGGGGCCTATTCTGTAACAATTCCTTTAAATTTAACGGCCTCTAAAAATATTGGCGGCCTTTAAAAACATTTTCGTATTCGTTAATTTACTTCTGTCATTATTTAAACAGATTTCTTTAAGATCCGTTTAAATAATGACAGAAGTAAAGAAGAAAATATTTTTAAAGGCCGTTAAATAGAAAGGAATTGTTACAGAATAGACCCCTTTTAACCTTAAAACTTAACGGTTTACGATATAATCGCATTTTAGGGATCAGCTGCATGATTATTATTGAAAGCATTTAGAAAACAAATTAAAAAAAAAGTAAGCTAAATAACATTATAGGTAACTTTAATTGTGTCACATTAAATGTTCGATATGTCCTCCATTCTCGTCGATGCATTTATCTACACGACCTAAATTGCTAAAATATTTCTTTTAAAATTGCATTTAATTTTGTTTTCATCTATATTGGATACTTAAATTGGAAATAAATATCTAAACGAACCAAATATAATGTGGTTTTGAGTATAAAAAATATGTATGAATGAACTCATTTGAGAATATACATCTCGTACATCATTTATATACAGTAAAGGTGAGAACGCATTTTGAAATCGCCGTCCCGTCGCATCGCGGTCTGTGCTAGTCTTTTGCGTGCGCGACCCGAGATTCTATCGAAACTATAGGAGGAGGTTGCAATTCGAGCGGGAAGACCAAGTGAAAATGCATGCGTTATAAAATATAGGACGGAACCGCGATTGCCTAATGCGTTCCCACCTTCATAAATCATTTTTCCACCTAATACACCTATTATTTCGGAAAAACTAAAATTACACATTGTGCAATCGTCAAAATGGCGTTTACTGAGATCTTTAACGAATTTCTCATATTTAAGCAAACATTTGTTAACCAAACTATAGATATTTATTTTCGCATTTATGTCACTATTACAAATGATTTTTTTAGGACTTTGTATTGCCACAAGAGAAGCAGTAAAAGATATGAAAAATAACAGTGTAGAAGGTCACATAATTCACGTAAATAGCATAGCAGGTCATTTCAGCGTTAACATTGATAATCTTAATGTTTACCCAGCAAGTAAATTTGCCGTTACAGCACTATCAGACACACTGAGGAAGGAATTGGCCAAAAGTAAAAGAAAAATAAAAGTAACGGTAAGTATAAATGTTTATTTTAAAAAACGAAGGCATGAACCTAAAATAAAACATTTCATTAAATTAAAAAATATACTTCGAAATATATCTATTTTTTTTTATTTCTGAAACCTAATAATTAAGTCGGAACCTCATGGGAAACTTTTTTATTCTTATTTTTATTAAAGTAAAACTAAGAATAAAAAGTTTCCCATATGGTTCCAACTTAATTGGACACACTGTATATTCCCGCAGAGTATAAGTCCCGGTGTGGTTGCTACAGAACTCTTTGCAGTTTCTGGATTGCAAGATATACAAGAGAGTATTGAAAAAGAGGCAGTTCCAGCACTTGCACCAGAAGATATAGCTGATGCTATAGGATATATTCTATCTACACCGCCAATAGTAAACGTAAGTTGTAGAAAATATATCAGTCATATAAATAATTAGGTATTAATAGACTACAGTTTAAAGTAAAAGTTTCATTGGTAAAGCCTACAAGTTTTTATTTTAAATTTTAATTTCATTCTATTAAAAAACCACATCAAAATGTAAAATTTCATAATATCTCTGAAGCAAGATTAGTGTTTAGACACCTTTATACGAGTATAAGCTAGTTTTATCCAAAAAAATCTTTAAGCTGCAGCGGTTTTTCAACTTATTTCAATAAATTAAAATACATAATTTTTATTACTATTTATTTACAAAATGAAGAAATTATCTGAAAAGTTTATCCCAGAAAGGTTGTCTGTTTATTTGCAGAAACAAAGACAAGTGAAAGGAATAAATTCCAGATTCCAAACAAAAATTGAAAAATTATTTTGATAAAAAAATTTGCTATAAGCAGGGCTCGAACTTTCACCTCCGAGTTTCCGTCTCAATATCATAACCATTAGACTTATAACTTATTCAATTTTAATTGAAAAATGTCAGGATTCAAATAAAGACTATTTTTACTTCAATTAAGAATTAGAGTCGGGCTGAATTTTAAATACGCATTCTTGATTACATACTTAGAAAAATTTCATCATTAGATGTTAATATGTGCATTCAAGCATTTGTCTCTTTGATTGTTTAGAGGGACGCTTAGCTTTGGCTTTCTTCTAAGATTTAATTTACCTGCTTCCATCTGTTAATATCTGATTGGTTGACAAAGATTTTGGTCGCTAATATGATAATAGTACAGTCAATTCGGAAACCGTTCAAACTATACTAAGTTCTAAAGTTGTTCAAATGGGACAAATATTAAACAGTTTGCAACATTTTAATAATCGAAACTAGTATGAGCACGCTACACCCATATAATAGAAATTTAGCCGAAACCTCAGATGTTACAACCAGGCTCAACATACAAATGGGCTAGGGACCAACAACGGCTTTACATTTACTCGGAAAGATGGCTACAGCATTGATATAGTGCCTGCCTCAGCTGTCATATGCAACTATTTTAGCAGTTGCTGAGCATTATACGCGGAGTTTCCTTAAATTGGTCACACTATCCCAGTAATCCCAGTGATCGACACTGATGCATTGTAAATATTGATACATTCAAGTGAACCTGCAGATAAAATATTATTATTGTATCTACGGTGGAGCAAATAAGCGGATTTGGAAAGCGTTTAATAGCCGACATACTGATAGCAGTAGTTATAATAGAGTGGTAATGTGAGTAATGTTAATAGGAATTATTTTGTTTCAGATATCAGAACTTACCATACAACCAGTTAACGAGATGTTGTGATACAATTCCATCTAAATTATCATGTAGTATAGGTACATTTTAGTTTTTATACAAATTATTTATCAATAAAGCTTGAGTGAAATTTGACAAAAATGTGTATTATTTATCATAGTTACAAAAACAGTTTTTTATTTGGTCAGTTACAAATTTTTGCCACTAAAATACAAATGAATACTTTTCTATAGGTAATCGTAGTCCAAATACTAAAAAACATACAATTTATTATTAATTACCTACATACTTTCATGGGGCGAGTGGTTTAGTGGTTAGGATTTGAAATTCCGAATCCGAGAGACGTAAATTTAGTATCCGCCCAAACTACAAGTTTACTGTTTTACTTTTTAGCTTTTTTCTGCAAAAATTAAATCTCTTTCGCTTGTACTTTTAAATATTGATGGTGAAACAAAAAACATTGGTGATCGACAGTCAAATGTCAGCTTTTTCACTCTCAGCACAAGGAAAAGCTAAAAACTATACAGTGCGAAGATAAAATGAGAAATAAATTCAGTAACTTTCATATAATAAGCAGATTTTAAAAGAATTTTTAAATAGGCAGATTTTTATTTTTAATTAATGTTTTAATATTTTCTACTTATTTGCAAGTGATTCAATAATAATTATAAAAAAAATCGCGAGGGGAATGGGTGGCTCAGTGGTAGTCTCTGCCTGTGGATCCAAGGGTCCCAGGTTCGAATCCCACAGTTGGCCGGAATTTTTTTATTTAATTTATTTAAAATTAATTATGATGCCTTAGTAGGATTCCCCACTCGACCATTCACTGTTGGGTTCTAATTAACAGTGATGTCCCTAAAGTGGCGCCGGGAAACAGTAACAAAGCCTACACAGAACACGAGGCGAAATAACCTTAGTAGTTGAAGCCGATGACACAAATAAAATCGCGCCATGAACTATGGAAATCAGCTTGGCAGTTAACGTGTTAACTTTTTAACAGGTAAAGAGTAAAGATTCGCGTTCAGAACCTGTTCAGATTCAGAACCCATGTCAGTTATTTTGCCGGGTCTGCTGAAATTTCACCAGACATGGTGACTTTTTGATGATAAGAAAGTGGTTCCTTGGTATGTTATTAACTGTTGAATCAATGGTTTGGAAGATGTTTTATGGATAAGTGACTTGTTGTTCCTAAATGTTGATCTGCAAAAAGAGATCTAACGTGATCGTCAAATATAAAAGAATTTTTTTTAAATCCAAAAATACGTGAATTTTTATGTATAAAAATAAAATCTAGATGATTTTCAAAAAATCTGGCTGGTAGAAAGAAGCTATTGAGTAAAAATAAAAAAACATTTCCTTATTAAAAAAAAAAGAAAAACTATTATATTGTTGATTTTTTAAAAAATTTGAAGAAATCCGAATAAACAATTTAGTATAGCTCTTATGTCATATTATCTTGATTTTATTTCTTTTTACTTCTAAAATAGGATTCAGATGTCTTTGAAAAAAGTTATTAGTGTAAAAAATACAACATAAATGTTAGATATCCTTACCAGTTTATCGCAGGTGGAGCAAAAAAGTGATTAGAGTCTACGATTCTCAAATCACTTTTTCCATAGATCCATTTTTTCATCATTTGCATTTTTCGGCACTTTTGCAGGAACACAACCAATAACAGTAATTTTGATTGAATAATACTGAATGAACTACCTGATACACAAAAACAGATTAATTTTATGAAGCCATTTGCTATCGCTATCATCCCTCTAATTGCCCTAATCCTTAATACCTAGTAGTTTAGAAAGAAAAAATACCCACTTGGTTAATATTTCGTGGTAAAATGCAGGTACAATTGAAAAATATTGTAATGTTTACAAAATAATGATAAATAAGCAATATTTTATTTTTAGATTGCATTATTATTTTAGATATGCAATATAAAATTCTGCACTAAATATGCAGGCATGTACTTTATATGCATTTTGCATATAATCCAAGCTCTAATTATTACAATGGATCATTTAGAATTTTGGAAAAAGGAATGCTCACTAAAAAAGGGGAGCTATATGAATATTCCGAACTTAAAAACTTGGTTCAATTATTATTTGTTTACCCCATAGCTAATATATAAGCAATGCGTGTGTAAATGTTAATAAAACTAAGGTTAGGGGAAGTAACGGTAAGCGATATTTTACATGCAAAAAGACAAAAAAACTGTTACAATTATGAAATTCCAAAAACAATAATTTCTTAACATATACAGCATGTACTTAAAACTGTTAACATGGTTAATATGCATGATGTAGTTTCAGCGATATTTATTTTTGTTATTTGTTTTTTATTTATACGAAGTTTTTAATTTTATTTTAAAATAAATCTATTGGAATTTAGTTTAGTGTGTTTTGCAACTATATGCTCTTATATAATAATAATAATAATCTACACAGAACACGAGGCTAATGGCCGTAGTAGTCGACGCCGATGACACCAAATTAAAAAAAAAAAAAAAAAAAATAATATTTTTATTTTTGATAATACAAAAATTCTGGTGAAAAGTAAGTAAATCTGGCAACTTGTTTGGCTACGATATGGTGATTTTAGATTTTCGAACCTGGCCAAACTGAACCCATGTCAAAGTCAAAATCGTAACCTCATTTTTATGTGTCAGGCAAGAAATGTCAATATTTTGTTAAAAATAGGTGAAGTGTAAACTTTAAATTAGAAATACAAACAAAAATGTCCAAGCCCAAGAAGATACTAGAGGAAGCTCGGGAGTTTCAAAATCCCGAGTTAGATTTATTTGATAAAAATATTACTTCATTTGAAGAACTACCAGGATTATGTAAGCAAACAAAATTCTTTAAAATTACCAAATAAGGTTTGGTGATTTCTTTATTTGGGTGGGGTTTTGTATACACTTTATTATTTTTATAGTTTTAAATGATTATTAATTATATGAACTATATTAAGATTATTTACTTAAAAAGACTTTTTTAATGTTTACTGATGCTTTTTGATTCTATACTCTCTTCAAATATTTAAAATACTTCTTGTTTTTAAAATTAATGTAAAGTAAAACTTATGTTCCATGTATTAAAATAGTTTACACATGTTTTCTGTGTAGGTATATAGAGAAATTTTACAAGGCATTATGAATAAATTCAAACAATTTGCATTTTAAGATTCAATGTATTATATCAAATAAGGTAGACTTGACTCACTACTTGAAATGTATCTTTGAAGTTCCCCACTTAATACACATGAATTTCACTGAAATTATTCAAGATGTATCCCTTTCTGTATACAAGTATTCCTTTTCAAGCAGTGGGTCCAGTCAATATGACATGTTTTCAATACTTTTGATTAATTCTTTAGTTTATAATGTGTTATTATATTAATCTTACATTTTTTAATTACATTGGAACCAGTTAGCAAAATTTGATGGAAAAGACATTCTTAAATATAAAATAATCATTATTTTGGTATTACCACCACCTGTAATATCTCTAGAGGTATTGCAAATTTCTATAATGTCAGCCACAAATAGTGACAATGTAATTAGAGGCAAATAAATTCCATGCTAAAATAAGACTTATTGCAAACCTAAAGTTTTAACTTTGAGTCCTTGTCCTTATACAAATTTGTAACCTAATTGTTTTGTTGTCTATATTAGTACATAATATGGAAGATGCATTAGAAATTACCATTTTAGAAGGTTTAGAATAGTGACTGACTTTAAGTGAACTTGTAATATCTCTCTACTATCTTCATCAGAGTTATTTATTCCAGAACTGTTATTTGGTTACTTCATGTACCAATAAGGTTATTTTAATTTCTTAAGGATTAATTACTCTTATAATTAAGGATAATTCTATTTATGATGGTTTTGTTAATCCATGTGTATGCTTATTGATACTCATATAATAAACAAACATCCTCACTAAATTTTAAGGAAATGAATATTAGTAAATACCCATCAAATTCTGGAACTTGGTCACTTCTCTTTAAAGCCCAAGATATATTGTTGTCTTAGTTGTGAAGGGTCCTAACCCACAAATAAAGAGTTTGGACAAATTTAAAATTTAAATTGTTCGGTTACTTTGTGTATTTTTAATAATGTGATTGATAGAACTTTTCACAAATGATAAATTAATCTATAGTTGTATCAAAAATGGTCCTAAACCATTTTTTGTGTCTTCACAACTAAGAGGATGATATGTTCGTTATAAAATGTATTTTTATTTTTTTTTAGTAAATATGACAAACATAACAAGGTTAACTCTAAGTCACAACAAAATTAAATGTAAGTATCACCCACAGCTAATTTTTGATGTCATCTTTAGCTACGGAGTATTTCTTTTCAGCTGTACCTCCAGGGCTTGCAAATTTAACAAATTTGGAAATTTTGAATTTAGCAAATAATTTTATTGAAGAACTACCTCTCTCCCTATCATCAATGCCCAAATTGAGAATATTAAATTTGTCTATAAATCGATTGTATAGTTTACCAAGGGGGTTTGGTGCTTTTCCAGTTTTAGAAGTTTTAGATTTGACTTATAACAATTTGAAAGAGGATGCCTTGCCAGGAAACTTTTTTATGATGGGTAAGTAACTATATATGTATAATTGTGTATAAATAATGAAAAAGGGGAGGAACAACTTTTTTATTTTCACCTTTTCGAAAAAAAATATTCTTCATAGAAGGTTTTGCTTGTTTCAAACTAATAATCATCCAAACGAAAATGGTTTTAGAGAAACAGTGTAAAAAATAAAAAAATGAAAATTTGTTTTGTCGTTATTTCACTAATGCAAAGAGATATTCTACTTCTGTTTGAATTATTATTGTTTTTGAAACAAGCAAACACTTTTTTGAAGAATCACATTTTTTTCTAAAAGTTGAAAATAAAAAAGTTTTTCCTCCTTTTCAGTCCATCCATGGATTTTAAAATGGCCTGACTACTGCATTGTTAAATTTACAATAAGTTTTTTCTAATAATCTTGATAAAATTTCCTGGGGAGCAGAACTAGTCACCAGTTGCTACCAGTATAGGTATTTTATGACCTATGAAGTTGATTATAGGATCAAAAATAGGATGGATTTCACATCCATCCAAATAACCCCAAAAATAATTGAATCAATGATTTTTAAAACACTATAATTCAAATTACTTTAATTTTTTTTACTAGACAAAAAACTTTTATACAAAAATTATGTTTCATTTAAGAAATATATTTTTTTAAATAATGTATTTAAATAACTATTTTATATAAATAGAATGAAAGATCTAAAAATGCAAGTTAAAGAAAAGAAATTAATATTTTTTTGTTAATGACTTATGTGGTTTTTGAATGAAATAAACTTTTTGTTTTGATCGTTTAATAAAAATTGTTTTTTAATGCAAGGAAAAGGTAACATTAAGCTTGGGTAATAAGCTGTCAATATAAACTATGATGCCAATTTAAAAAAAAAAGACTTATGTCCCTGCAAAAACAACATAAGTCATCATTTTATGTGGCACTTGTAACAAATGTAAAAATTTAAAATGATTTAGTTATCTAACAGTTTTTTTATAAAAGTTTTTATTTCCTCAATAATATTAAGAAATAATTTTATAAATGAAAATAGAATGGTGATAGTATATTTTTCTTTTTTATTGTGGACAGGGCAAAAGACGACGCAACTATAAACACACAAGGTTCTTTGGTGGTTAACCTAAATGCTTGTCTCGATTGAACAATCAATCACGATCGAATGTTTGGGCACCACTGGTGTATGTACCCCTAACAAGATTTTTAATGATATAAATCTAATTTTGCCAAATGTTGACTTATGTGGTTTTTGAAATGACATTCACATACTATCAGTTGTTAGTTTGACAGGATAACTGTCCAAGTGCTTACATCATTTACAACTCTAAATACTTGTTAATTTTATACTATAAAATATAATTTAATGTTTCCTTCAGTGCTAGCCATATCCCTTAATATATTTTTCTAAACATCTAAACATTATAACAAGAAAATTGTTACTTTGTCAATCTAAGCCTAAAACAGGTGGTACAATAAATAAACTTTGTTTTCTTTTAACTTATTTTATAAAATTCTTCATGGTTTAAATTCATAGTAGAACTGAAACTTCCTTGGGAAGCCTAAAAACCTCATTAGTGGTTTTTTTAAGATCAACCTAAGCAGAAACTTTATTTTATTCTATTTTTTTGATAACAATGAACAGTTTTATTTTAAAATATGATCTAATCTGTAAATAAAAGTTTTTATCAGTTTTAAATCAAAATTATTTTCTTTTAGAAACCCTGCGTGCCTTATATTTGGGTGACAATGATTTTGAATATCTTCCGCCTGATATCAAGAATCTCAAAAATTTACAAATAGTAAGTTATAAACCTAACCACTTCCTCATTTATTATCATAATTGACTCATTCAAAAAAGTATTCTAACAATTTTATGAAAATAAGAATAGAAATTGTAACTAATAAAATAATACAGCCAGTTGTTTTGCCAATATTGCTATATTCTAAACTGTAATAGATTCTCGAGTTGTACAGTGAAAACCAAAAATTTTGTTTTTAAATGGAAAAGTTTATATATAATGTTCCATTTTATTATTAGGGTTAGAATATATAGCAATGTTGGCACATGATAAAATAAGAACTATTATATTAAAATAAAAAAATATTCTATAGCTAGTTCTTCGAGAAAATGATCTAATAGAATTGCCAAAAGAAATTGGAGAATTGACCCGTCTCAGAGAACTTCATCTGCAAGGAAACCGTCTTACTATTTTACCGCCAGAAATAGGAAATTTGGATATGTCTTCCAACAAATCTGCTTTTAGATTTGAAGGAAATGAATGGGTTGCACCTATTGCTGATCAGCTACAGCTTGGAGTTAGCCATCTTCAAGATTATTTGAAGAGTGAAACATACAGAGTGTAAGTATTATAAGAAGTAGAATAAAAATATATGTTCATAATTCATTCAAAATTGCAGTCCTGATAACAATATTTTTATTTTTTAGGTTATACAGCAGATTATCCACAAATAAACCTGCTATTCCTTCTCCTTGTGTTGATAAAGCTAAAAAAGTATCACGAATTCGTTAATGTTTTTTTTTAAGATTTGCAGAATTACTCAAATAAAAACATCCCAAGCATTTAAGAATGTACTTAAAATAAATATTGGATTTATTTAAATAATTTCTGTAATTTCCGTGATTTTAAAAGTGCCTATAACACTGCCTTACTAGTTTAATAATTTAGTATAAGCAATTTTAAAACCCATATGTATTTGGATACTAAAATTATTTAATTTATTGATATGACTTTTTGAATTTCTAATAATAATATCTCATAAAAATATATTTTAGATATTAACTCACCAAAATAGTTATAAGTATTATGTTTATTGAAATTTATATTAAAAAATATAATTTAATTATTTAGCTTGTTTCTTTAATAGAGAGTTCCAGACCTGTATATTTGAAATTTAACTACGGTTAAAGGGTTTTCCACCAATTTTCCGGCCAAAAAACTTTTCGACAGCAGATTTATAAGTTTCTGGAAATTTCCTTCAATTTGAAGAAAATATTTTTGTTTAATTACCGACTTTCCCGACGTTTTTTTCCGAAAAAACTAAAAATGTATGTTCCTCACAATCTGGCAACGAAATTTTCAAACTATTTCCCAGGAAAATTAAGGAAAATTTTGGGTTAAACGCTTGTCCAGGAAAAAGTTTGTTTAAAAGGGGAGATAGAGCAAAAAGACCTTCAGAATAATTATTTGGCTAGACGAGACGTCTCAATATTATCACATGATAGAGGGAGGGGGAAATAAAAAAAAAATAAAACATTTTTGGCTTATTTCAGATATTTATAAAAAAATTTAAATAAATTAATTCTAATGAAAATTGCATTTCTTAGTGACTTTTATCACAACTTAGTATCAGTTCTGTGAAATAGGTCAGTGACATTTTGTTTGGATTTATTAAGGATATTATTAGCCAACTGATAAGATGTTATTGATTGAATTTAGTCACGAGGGAGAGTAGTATTTTTGAAGACTGATGTATAATCATCGTTAGATTGGTGACTACAAAAATTATCTTATTCATTTAAATGCTTTGAAATGTTAGAATAGTTTCGGGAAATATAGTGACTCCACCCACAATGCGTCTGAGTGAGGAACATGGCACAAGGTTCTAAGAAGAATTGGAGGAGACACTTGACGTGTCGCAATATATCCCCAAACATGTAAACCTACAAATTATCTAGCCTGGGTACCAGGCCAAGAGGGATATCAGGGCAACGAATTAGCCCGAGACGGCTCAGATAAGGCAATGACAGGCCCCGAACTCTTTTGTGGAGTTGCTAAGGCATTGTTCAAGGTATCCATCAAACAGTGGATGCAACAAGAGTCTCAGAAATGGTGAAACAACTATCCAAGACAGAGACAGACCAAACAGTTCATCAAGGACCATCGGCCAAGTTCACGAAAGACCTACTAGATCAAAAACGTCAAATGGTTAGGTTAATAGTAGGTCTTCCTACTTAGAAGGCATATGATTGTCATCAATCCAGCAGAAGAAGCAACTTAGTGCAGGTTCTATGAAAAAGAAGAGGAAACATCAATCCACGTCCTGTGCCATTGTGAAGGCCTAGCTAGAATGAGGTTTCTAGCATTAGGCGAAGAAAAGCCAAACGCATGCAACTACGTGCGGGAGCCACTGTCAAAGCTACTAAGTCTAATAAAAAAGACCAAGGTAGATGACCAGTAAAAAAACGGAGTCCCACAATAAATCTGAAAAGGTCGCGGTGGACAAGGACAAATAATATCCAACTCCTTTTTAAATCTAATATTCTAATCTTAAGCCTGAAAATTCGATGTTATATTTACTTCGAAAAACATTCGCAAAAGTATCCTTTTAAACATCCATTGTGTTCGTGTGTTCGATCTTTGTTAGACATGCATTGCGTTCGGTCTGCCAAGTTCCTTTAACCCCTTTAACACTTTTTACTCTAAACGACCCTTTTAGCGTTTGGTTTAGTCCGATTAGTGACAGTTTAACACGCTTAAATGTCATTTAAAAGCACTCTAAAAAACTCCGTTTTTGTCCCGCTCCAGCCCCTGACTATCCGAACTCGCCTTATGAAAATGTAGTTTGGTGTCCGCTTCTTATGAAAGATCAGGGGTTATTCTCTAACTTTCAGCCGAAAACAAAGTTCGATTGCCAAAACGAACAAGCATGTGATTATTGTGTTCTCTAATGCTAGATTATTTTACTATTCGCAAGTGATTTTCATTTTTGTTGTAAGCTGTCATATTTATAAATAGTAAATCGTGATAGTAAATGCTGAATAACTAAGTTTAGGATTTGAATGTTATTTTGACATTATAATTCATAATCACTAAACATAAACGAGGTAGTTTAAAAGCAACTGGATGGGGCTCAAAAGCAAACTATTAGAATATATTGAGACCAATTACAAAATTATAACGAATCGATAACATAATAAACAGCATAAAGTTGCTGTCATATTTTAAAATAAGTCCATATTTGAATGTTTGACTTATCTACGTCCGCAAATCTTAGCCTTACTCATGTGTAACTTGTTTGAAAATCCTTTACATTTTGTTTACGTGACGCCTACATCGATACGATCCAGTTGTAGATCAGGAGTAAAAAGACATGTAATGTGAGATATAGAAGGATTTGACGGCCGTACAATTTTTTTATCAATGAATGTCATGGTTCCATATCTAGTACAAAATACTTAATATCCACTTGACATTAACTGGGTTTGGGAATTTACTGAAAATTATTGCATCTAATTTAGTCAAATTTGATATAACGTTCAAAATTTTTTGGGTTCAGTTGCAATTGGTTGAATTAATTTAATTTTTTTATTTGTAAATAATTTTACAAACAAAACGAGAATAATAAAATAGGCATGACCACAGCGGATATTATACCCTCCTGTGTCCCGTAGAATATTCACGACAGGACGATATTTGTTTGCAGTTACATCTGTTATCTCTGGTATACTGTGAACAAGGGGACGGTTTAAAAAAAATGAAATTTTCTTATCGCCGTATCTCGATTAGTTCTAACCGATCAACAGAATTAAATTTAAAAACCGGCCAAGTGCGAGTCGTACTCACGCATGAAGGGTTCGGTACCATCGTACAATACTATGTAGGTACTTTTTAAATACTTTATTAAGATCGAGCAAAGAAGCCAAAAATAAAACGTTTCTAGTAGAGGACCCCCTTTTAATTTATTTTTATTATTTGTTGTACAGAAATACACTTTCGGTGAAAATTTCAACTGTGTATCTATTACGGATCATGAGATACAGCCCCCTGACAGACGGACGGAGGGAGGTTTAGGAATAGGGTCCCATTGATTACCCTTCGGGTACGGAAAACTAAAAATGTTCAACGTTGGTCTACCAGAATAACCTTTGGCGCGACTCGTCCATCTTACATGGAAACACTACGATTGGCAAATTAACCAACTTTTGCGATTCGACTATGAGAGTACCTGATTCTAATGTCTAGAATTCTTAAATATAATTACGAAAACCTTAGCGACATTTTTGTCTTTAATACTGACTATCGCTTAAGTGGCCATGAAATAATATTAAAAAGGGTAAAACAAGGGGAAACCAGAACGTCAAAACGTACCCGTATTTCGGAAATCACCTTTTTTGAAAAGGTCCGTGTGACTTTCTAAACCTTAAAATGTCCTTTTTAGAAGCTCGTCGTGAAAAAAAGACCTGATTTATAAAAATATAAGTTGAGGACTTTTTTTTAGACGCACGGCAGAAGGACCTAGGTGACTTCGCTGAAAATGCCCCTTAATTTTAAGCAATGACCTTTTTTGGACTATTTCATTGTTTTTTGATCCACAAGCAACTGCAATTACATTTTTGAGCAACTTATTGATTTCGGTAATGATTTTGACCATGACTTTCGTTGATGATTCCAGAAAATGAAGTACAGACAATAATTTCTTTCCAATCATATACAAAATTATTTATAATTATGTTAACTCTTTAAAATTAAAGCTCTGACGAAAAGAGTTAAAATATATGTACAAAAATAAAATTTAAAAAAAACGAGCTAGAAAAAACTTACTGGATTTTTCCTGATTAATGTATTTAAAGAAAATTGTATTATAGAAATAAAATGTAACGATAGAACTCAAAATTGAATTAACACATTTTTCTTTATTATAGTTAATTTAAGCTTGCCTAGGTGTGTCACAAATAGAAATATATGTGATTAACTCTCAATTTATATACAGGTTATATCATAGATAAAGATATCGTTTTATGCTCACTAACTCTAACATGTCCCCATTTTTAAATTACGGATAAAACAACATATTTTTTTATGAATTCAATAGTCAGAATGGGAAAATAAAACAACGATTGCTTCTTAAATTAATTATATAATGAAAAAAAAAAAACATATATAAAATTTTTGCAAGGAAACAAACAACAAAAAGTGTAAAGACGTGCAAAAATATTCAGTAGAAAATAATGGTAGATCGTTAAGAAAAAAATATTACATAAAGCATTTGGAAGCAAATAATTAGGCACCCCTTAATGATTCGATTTTCTGGCAAATTTCTTCCCTGACTTTTGGATTTGGTATAAGTACCATTTTCGCGAATTCACCTGATGAAAATACCTTCTTTTTCTTCTCTGAGAATTGAATTAGGACACCTTTGAGAGATACTTTGGCAGGTGATGGAATTTCGTTCCAGGTGTAATGCCATTCAATCTAAAAAAACAAATTTCATAAATTTATCTGCCTCAATTATGACAGAGAAACAAATATAAACCTCGAATTATTTTTTGTTGAAGCATCATTGAAATACAAAAATACCAAGTTATTTTTCTACTTTAATCTGAATTAGAAACAAACGTTTAAATGTAAAATGCACTTGGATGTGACAGCAGCTAATGAGACACAAATGCAATGATAGAAAAATCGTCATCAAATGTATGTTCTACAATTGTTTCTTAGTGGTCTAAACAAATACTGTAAAGAGTGGGTTTCATTAAAAAGTGTGATGAAATAGTTCAAAGTACGATGTACATTGAGAAAATCGATGTGAACAATTCCTTGGCAAAAAAATACAGTTGCAAGGACCTTTCAAAGTTTTGGCTTTGACGGGTGCTGATTCTTTTTTCGCCACTCCATACTGGCTTGCACATTTTGATTCTCATAAAGGCGTTGTCCTCGAATTATGCCTAACGCTATTGTCAGTTGCCCGACGTTTTAATTCATCCGTTCAGGAACCTGACGTTTTTATGCGACCACGTACCTGATCGCTAAAACCTAATAGTGTGAATATAGCGGTAGTCTTCTCAAAATTTATTACGGTTTTACACATTTCATCGTGCGACTCTTTCTCTGATATTAATTATACTAGCTTAAGAAACGTTAATTCGAGGTAGTTCCCTAGGGATGAATCCGGCAAACCTCTTCAGTCATGCTACAAGGCTGAAAGGTCAAGCCCCTCCCTTCACCTATCAACGGGTAAAAATAAATTCTGGTTTATATTTGATTCGCCAGTGTATTCAGTTGTATTTAGTATATAATAATTGTGAGCTGAAAATAGTAAGACATCCATGCTTAATATTGCTAGAATTCTAAAGGTAGCAAGAATTATTGACAATCTACTAAAAATAATAAGCCAAAACGAAACTTGACAGTGTTTATATAAATCTAATCCACAATTTTACATTGTCAGTGGAAAACCAGACGTAAATTGAATTTAATTTATAACATTTAACAAAAAATTAAAATTGGAAATCTCTAATTTCGTAGATCTATGATATTTACCTGCCAATTTCCAAACATGTCGCTGTGTGTGATGTAAGCAATCCTCCGATCCGTCAACAACAAAACTTCCTTCTCCTCGACAATATCATAATGTGCTACGTAGACATCCGTCTTAGCATATTTACCTTTTGAAATACTATACAAATATTTGTTTCCCAAGGCCTCGGTTTTATTATAAGGCCTCAATAAACCATCGTTGTGTAAAAATCGGGGAGCGCGAAGCCTGAGAGTATCATTCTGGCCTTCGGCTGCTCTTTTGACCACATCGAATGACTCGCTAGCGAAATCGACGACTCCCGCTACTGGTCGAGTGACTAGACCCACTGCTCCCTTTCCTAGACCTTTGAAGAAGCCTTCCACGCCTTCTTCCTTGGCACCTTCGACAGGTTTGGTAAATACTCCGGTTACTCCAGAATAGAATCCCTAAAAAAGAATAAATATATGTTATATCAATCCTACGTGTTGTTTTGACAGTAGAGATCATTTGTCTCCTGTCAATTCTTATTTTTGTAGTACGTAGAAGTAGTTATAGAAATGTTAAAAATATTGGTTGACAATTAAAAAATAAGTCAAGTTTTTTTGTCTTTTGCAAAACGTTACTTTACATTACAGCTCAACAAGAATGTAGCTTTGCCGGTAAACCCAGGGTGTCAAAAGGTCGAAGGTTAATAATAATTCAAGTTTGATGGAGGTGCTACAGTATTCAAAAAAATAGACCCTATTTATCGCGGAAGTTTCATTTAAAAACAGGAGATTACTTTGATGACATCAACTTCAATTACCACAAATGGAAACTCGTTTCTAGTCATTGATAACTTCAAGTAGAAAGGATGAAATGCAATACTGGCCGAGGCGAAAAGATATTCCTTTCTGTGAATCACAACGAAAGCCAGAATTAAAATAGCTAAACATGCATATGAACAGTTTGCAATGGGTAGCACAATGTTTGAAGGTTACCTACATAACATCCAGTCTTAAATCGAATAAAACCGGTATGAGCGTCTTTAAAACATGAAGTATCAACAAAAAATAATATCCATTTAACAATAATGATATCTAGAAACTATATGATTTTTTGAAGAGTGGAAAAACGAGCTAATCATATCCTCATAATTGAAGAAGAAAAAGAAGAATGTAGAGCCAATGAACCTGCAATGGACGACTTCCGATTCTGACACCGATTTGTCAAGTTTTAAAGTGACCATCCGACTTTTAAATTATTACTAAATACTTTGGTGCATCCTATGCCCAAGTTTCAAATACATATTTTAGTAAAATTAAATATTAAGTGTAGTGGAAAAGTGACGACTATATGGTCAGGCGCACAAGGTTGCAGCTTTTTCATGAAATTTCATTTTACAAAAAACAAGCTGGGTAAATAATCCTGAAGGATTGAGCCCATATAAACCTAAGAAAAAAGATAAGAAGACCTGCAATGCATAGTCCTAGACAGCATGATAATTAGTATAATTACTTTAGGGACCGGCTACAGTGATTTTACAGAATTTTACCACTGAAAGAGATATAGAATTTTCACCTAGCTTTTTTCAATTTGTGGGATTTTAAAGTTATAATTACAAAATCGCTTATTTCTCTTCACCATTGTATTTTTCAAAGTTGTTTTATTTATGTGATATAATTAGCTCATTTTGCCTAAAAATGTGGCTTAGCTCTTTTCACCACCAATACGACGAGATGATCCTGACACTAATTATCTGGTATAAAAGAAACTGATTAATACAAAGTTTTTGAAAATAATCCTCTATACTTATTTTACCTACTTCGCCTATTTAAACATAATTTTCTAAATGAACAATCTAAAATAAATTTCCTAGTACCTACTCTGTGAGATAGTACTGTGTTAAAGTTAAAACCTCATTATTGGTGCCATTTAAATACAATAATTACTCATGACTTTCTAAATAAATAATTACAATTTACATCCCTATTTTTAAACCATCAATAATTTTAATAAAAATCAAAAATATTTAAAAAATCTAGACAACAAAGAATGTCATTTAGAAAATCTAAAATAAATCAAAACTAGTATTAATCTCGATTAAATTTGTACTTAAAGAATGATGTATTTTTATAATTAAAAGAAATATTGAAAGAAAATATTTGAATATACCTATGTATAATCTGTAGGCTGGCTAAAGAGCAGAGGCCTATAAGTTTAGGAGGATGCACAATGGGCGTATTGAGGCATAAGTGACGTGGGAGTAATCCACCTCCCCTATACCGTACAGTTACAGATATACATTACACAAGTCCATGTTTGAAGTAATTAACAACAAGTTAGAAAACTTATGCATGCCGATTGTTCATACATGACGGAATTTGACTGAAAAACAATCCATGTTGAGCTGTACATTGTGTATAAGGCCCCTAAAATGGCAGAGCATATAAAGTCGTACATTCTCTATATAAAAGGATTAAAAATAAATGTGCAGATTTCAAATTTAATTAAATAAGAACTATCAAGTCGCAGTGAATTCTACACCTCCTAGAAATGTGACCTTGTAGATAGAAACTCTTAAATCTGGTGTATAAGTTAACAATTAAAAAAAAAAGTGAAACTAAATGTTTTTAAATCTTATTTTCGACCAATACAGATCATAATATTTAATTAATTCGAGTTTTTATAGACGCATCGATGCTGGGATTCCACGTCTAGTGGGAAGACATACATTTTAATAATTCTATTGTTAGAGGCATTGTCACTTAACGGTCAACCAGATGTTCTTTGTAGAATAATTTCTTTTATTAAAAAAAAGAGAATATTAAAAATATTTACCATTACAACACCTTTCCCACTTCTGGCTAATCCTTCTTGGGCGTTCTGAGGTTTTCTGTTTTTATGTTCTCTCCTTTTTCGCTGAAAATCTTCATCGAATGTTAAAGCAGCTATACCTTTACCCATGGCACCGGTAATTTTAGACACAGCTCCAGCTGCGCCACCTACAGTGTGACCGAATAAACTCTTAACTCCTAAACCTAGACCCTCGACGAATTCTCCTGGACCTTGAATTGCGCCCTAAAATATAAAATAAAAATAACGCAACGAATCAACCAATATTGTAAGCATAATATTTTGTATTGCTTCAATGACTGTAATAGATTATCAACTATTTATAGGCAATATATGTTTAAAAAAAATAATAACGTAAAATGTTAAATCTTTTGACGGTTTTCAATTGCAATCCTGCAACATTAAATGTACCATCAGTTATGCGCATTTAGTAACTAATCAAGTAAACTGTTGTGAAGCTAGCAATGAAAATGTTCTGATTGCATTCTATACCATCAATTTGCCCTTATTTTGGATTATCGTTAGAAACTCGAAAACAAATGTTCAGCTGTGCAGCTTATTTTAAGAAGTACGAAAGTAAATTGCTCTAATATTTGTAGAAAAAATGTAATTTTTGTTATTTTTTTAAGAAACTCTTGTATTATACTTCTGCATCATCTATTTACTAATGTTATTACTATGAATCATATCATTAAACAGATAATATCCCTTTAAGATATATCCCATCGAGTCAAAAAATACCGGAATGAACAGGATCTAAGTTTGTAATATCGTATAGTACAGAATGTGATTTCAAAGAGTTTGTTTGCGTATAGACATTATATAGAAGTATATACATTAATATTAAATACTACATGCTTATTTTACAGATGCCAAAGCCAATAAAGGCTCGTTATTACCAATTTTATCTATATATAAATGTATTTTAAATCTGTGACACTTTATATAGAATGCGTGAAAACAAGGAACATGTCTCTGTAAGTACTACATTTTAATTAAATTTGTTAAATTTATTTTACTTGCATTCATTCGCAGAATGCATGAAAAGAGAAGGAACATGTCTCTGTAAGTACTACATTTTGATTAAATTTGTTAAATTTATTTTACTTGCATTCCCATATTATACCACAAAATAGCAGCCTACCTCAAAACAATTTTCAACAAAATGGGCAAAGGATATTTAAGACATTAATACTAAAAAAAGTTCGACACTGTATCTTGAAAACTATGCATTTTCGGACCCAGGTTCATAAATGGTATAGCTCGAAGAACAATTTATTGTATTTTAAGAGATAGTCCAAAAGAAAGGCAAAATCGAAAAGGCAAAGGTTATAAAAAAGAACTGAAGCCCCATCTATTGCAAAAATGGTTGGGGCAATTATTATTTTATGAGGCCTATCAGAGAAACAAATGTTCTATTTTATTCCCCGTAATGTTAACTTTGAAATAATATCAATATTTGTACAGAAATATCTATAGCTATAAAAAACATATTTATACTATACTTATGGCTGTAAAAAAATACTTATTGATTGATAGATAACACAAAAATCATGTGAATAAAAATTTTTTTTCTTGTTTTTGTATAATTTTTTTCATCCTCAATTATTGACTAGAACTTCTGGATTCGTGGAAATGAAAGTATTTTCTTTCAAAAGTTTGTATAGTTTTTGTGGCAGTAGTACTGGTGTCCTATAATATTTAGAGATGGCACAAATTGAATCGGTGAGTTCGAAAACCGTACAAGTCCAAAATTTGACATTTTAAAGTAATAGCCATTTTCTTTAAAATTTGTCTCTTCATCGATTGAGCTTAAAAACCGTACTAGATACCTATCCGTTAACGTAGTACAGCTGATTACACACGTGAATTTAGGCGAAAAACTGTACATATTCGTGACTCGTTAAAAGGTTTTTGTTTTTTCTCGGAAGGCCGATTTTAGATATGTACGGTTTTCGAATCCACTGATTCAATTATTCTAAAAACTCATCCAGTTCTATGTATATTTTTATGGTTGAAATATAACTAATTTTAAATCGATTTACCTGGAATGGTTCATAAAACAGATCTTCTACTCCTTTTGTTATGCCTAAAACTAAACCATAAGGGTTTCCTATCACATCCAATCCTAATATTAGCACATAAAACTGTTTTATGAACTGTCCTATGTAATGTGTAGAAGCTTCACTAATCAACTGATTTTGTGTCAAGAAACTAAAGTTTCTTTCAAAGAATGCCAGCCTAAAATAATAATAAAAAACGCATGAATTTAACAAAAACCGAGTTTTAATTAAGGGTAATAAATAGATAATTATCAGAAACGAGTCAAAGTTTTATACAAAGGGTGTGCCGAAATTAGACGGTTATATTTTAACATCCTAAAATTGAAGTAAACATAGGTCCCACATACTTTGATTTTCTTTTACTATACGGAGAATGGTCGCACTGCGCAGCTTTCTGAGTGAATTTTAAAAGGAGATAAAAAACTTCGCCATTTTGATCCCTTATTACGTGTTGCCTACATCTTGGCGCAATATTTTTAATAGGTGCGTTTTAATCATCCGCTTCTGCTTCGGAATTGTCGGTTTTCTTGTTTTAATCTGACAGGTTAAAACGACTAAACCGACAATTCCGGAAGCAGAAGCGGATGATTAAAACGCACCTGATATTTTGCTTGCTGCTGTCAGTGAATATTATTTTTGGAGTCACAGTTTATTGCTAAAGAATCAGTTAGCTCACTCGGACCAGTTGAAAATTCCAAAATAACATCCACTCCAGGGATACAAATTCAGGATACGCAGAAGACTGCTGTTTTATTATAGGCGGTTGTCATATATTGTATTATCCGAGTTGCGCAGTGTATAAACTGGAACATTGAAATCAAAAGTGCCGACGCAGAGTGAGCGATCTGATTCTTTAGCTATAAACTGTGGCATAGGAATCAAAATGGCCGCGCCCTATGTTGGGCGTGTCGGACCTCTCTCTTGCACCATATAGTAAAGAAAATCAAACTATGTGGTCCGAAAACGTTTCGTTTTCGAGATACAAGGTGTTACAAATGAAGTCCTGATGGCACATTTTTGTAAATATTTTCTAAAATTTCTTTAGTCACCGGTTTTCCAAAGTTAAAAAAAAAATAAAATATTGGATTCCACAGGCCTACTAATTATTGTTTACACTTTCGAATAAGATAACATCAAATTATCATGAAATTTTCAAATGCTTTTCTCTTGATAATGGTGCGTCTTAGCGAGATACAAAAAAAAGTAGCTTTATTATAAAGAAAATATTGGTTTTCCAAATTTTGTAGTCAAAAATGTTAAAAACAGTCAACAAAAAAACTTAGGACAATTTAACTCTAAGCCCCTCTTCTAATTTACCCACCTATGAAGATGATCAAAAACTGGCGTTTAGTCTATTAAATAGAGCGTAAAAAGTTTGGCATTTGTACCAAATTTCACTTAGTTATCTTTAAAAGTTTAGAAAATATTTACAAAAATGTGTCATCAGGACTTCACTTTTAACATTCTGTATCTCGGAAACAAAACATTTTCGGACCTATATTTATATAAACTTTTAGTCCTATTTTAGGATGTAGACTACGCTGTTAAAACATGACCGTCTAATTTCGGGACACCCTGTATACAGAAGAATATTGCTAAAACTATATGGGTTTATTACTCATAACTCAAGCTAATGATAATACAGGGTATAATTAAAATACATCGAAATATTAAAACCGTTATGCCTCTACCTTTCGTAGACAAATATTGCTGGTCAGAAAAAACCCAAAGATATATACCAACAGCACTTACTATTAATAATATTTTATTAACTGTATCACTCAGTATCTCGGAAACAGATATTTTTTGGACACGCGCTTAATAAGCCCCCTGTCCCCTACCACCCCTAAACGTTTGTTGGTATATTTACGGGTTAATTAGTAAAAGTTAAAAGGGTAATTCAAAAATTTAAAAATAGGATACTTTTCATTATTTATGTCCATTTTTCTACGCGCACTCATAACTTCATTTTGTATTTAAGGTTGCAATCAAATCCGTATTTACACCTGTAATAGGGATTTAGAAGATTATATGAAATAAATAAATAACTAAACTAAATGAAAACAAGATATTTTTAAATCCATGTGTCACACAATAAAAAAAGCGGAAAACAACTACTCCGTTGGCTATTGCCACAACAGGAATTGATTTATGTCCAAAATAAAACAGCAAAGATAGAAAACTAATTTTAACTGTTTAATTTTGATTTTCTTTTTTTTTAAATGCTCGCTCAGCTTTTTGGTCCTGCCTAGTTTTTAAACTGGGTACTGCAATCGAACTTTGATTTTGCTTAGTAAGCGCAGATGACAACTTTGTGACTTCTAATTTTCGATGAACCTCCATAAATGTAAGCAAGTGAATTTAATGGCATTTTAAATGTACGATACATGCACACTGTTCAAACGCGACACCACGCTATGCGATGGTCATGATGAAACTATTTTCAATAAATTAAGTGATACACCTGATAAATATTATATTTATGACGAAAGCACGAGACTTAAACTTAAATTAACACTAAATGAAACTCAGAAACACTATTACAATGAGAATATTATCTAAAAACAGTTAAAAAAATCACAAATACAAAATCCGCCCAAAACAAACACATGTAAATAAACAAACATCCTACTTATAGGTGACAAATGACAGGAGCGCGAAAATTAATTTGAATCGCGAATAACCAAATACAAAATGCTTTTGATTATTTGTTTAAAATTGACTAAATATATATGTGGCAAAGAAAGTTTGTTAACCTAAGTTTTTCGTTTGGTTTTGGCTATTTTTATTGTAAATCACACCAAATTTTTTATTTTCTTGTTGATTAGATTATTTAAAGGATCGATCATACGTTAATTTATGAATTTGTAGTGTTTGCCAATCATATACCATTTTAAGTCACGTGATTTGGATCTTTTTCTGAACAGATCTGTTTCAGTTTGTCGATGTAGTTCAATTACACCTCATAAAAAGAAGTCATTCTGCTTATATTAGAAGAATTTGCAGCTTATTGGATTAGACTCGAAAGGTTTATTTCAAAAAATCTATACGAGCATGAATACAGAAATAATAAAATTTTCTTTAAAAATGTATTTTCTACTTACTTAAAGATAACATCATTCACATCTGTAAGTGTTACTCCTAATCCTTGAAGTAACACATTAAGGAACGGAGGGGCGCCTGTGCTTTCAGTAGAAGAACCACTGGAAGCCAACGAAAAACTTATGTGAATTTTCAGTGGCGAAAAATGTAACAAATCATAGAAGCTTTTCTGTTGTTGAATGGATTCCGTAGCAGCCAGCTTGTACAAATTTTCCCCAACGTTCTGTCTATCCAATAAGAATTGTTGTTTCTAAAAAGACATATTCAATGGGTTACAGTATTAAATTAAAAATCACTTTCAGAGTACTATCTCTACCTCAAACAGACATATATTGCACTGTGAAAAAATTAGAGAAATTGAATATTTAGCATCGCGTCTCTTTACTTATTTCAAATGACGTAAATGCCAAAAACGCTGAAAAGAACTATATTGTATATTTGAAATATGAAACATTTTTCCATACCAATTTTTCAGGTGTAACTTCTTGTTCTGAAAACATCTCTACAAGAGCATTCACAAAACCAATATCCATCTTGATGTGGAATTCTTGAACCAATACTTTGAAATACTTAAACTGGCGGATTTGGCTGTTTTTCATTAACAACTGAACTATACTGACTTCAATAAATGGTTTAATTGCTAAAAACGAAAACCAAATAATGAAATTTACATACAGTAGTGTTAAAACCTTCAACTATGCTATATGTTTTAAAATAGCCACCTATTCGTATAAAAAATAACCTAAGATGGCAATATACTAAGGTCATCCCATGGTTTTCAATAAAGCCTATAAAAAATAATCAAGAGAGTATAAACAAGTTGATCTGCGTGGCCAACCGATTGGTCATATTGTTGTAATTCTTTGATTGAGATAATTTCTCTTTAGGAATCACATATAATAAATCTTCAGCAAAACTATTTGTATTGCGGTTAAAATTAAGTATGACCTTACAGAATAGACCCCACTTTCTGCTGGTTTACGAAATCCCTACATATCGAACTTAAGTCAGAACCTAAAGTGTATAGAAATTTAAAAAAAGTATCACTAATCATGAATTTTCTTACCGTCACTGGCGACACTTTTTGGTAACGGCACTGGAGCTAAAACAACTGGGAAAAAGCAATCGTATAATTGATTGTCTATTTGTAAACGATTGATTTTGGCGTGAACCTGCATTTGAGTTGGACTAGTCTTCAATTGGAACCAAAGTCCGGTCAAGAAAGTACGACGGATCTTCCTCTTCTGCGGTTTGTACATTTTTCCGGATCTAAAGTCAATTTCCGTTTTACTGTCTACTTTCACAAACCAAGAATGTTTGGGATTCATGACAGTGTGGCGAACGCATTCCTGGAACGATTCTTCTATTAAATCTGAGGTCCGTTTGTCTAAGTATTTGAATCGTTCTGAATGCATTCTAGCCGTTTCCCAAATCACACCTATAAAACAAAATAATATACTGTAGGTGATAATGTTAATATTTGTATCTCTTTAAATTCGAAAAATGAAGTTAAGATGCATATTACAAGAGGAAAGGGGATTATAAAAAGGGATATCAACCCTTAATTGGATGTACTATAATACGATAAATGTAGATAGTTAAAAAATTTCAGGAATGTGTAACAGAGTTGCCATATATTGAAAGAGAAATATTTTTCTTTATAATTATGCAAATAAAATGTTTAAAATACATAATTGTTGCTTAATACTATAATATATCATACTTAAGATCATTTATCTAAGAAGTAAATTATATTTAAATTTGAGGCACGGTATTTAAACCTTTTTTATAACAGATCAAAACTGAGATGTATGTAAACCATTGTACATCTGACATCCGTGTTAACCTGTCTGGTTCAATTTGTTGTCATATGTCTTAGACTCAGATTCTCTCTGTATATGATAACAGGTATATTGCGGTATTTTTATTTAATTATTGTTTTCTTTTGAACTTTTTTAAAAATAAACCAGGAGTTCCCAGCTGTATCAAAACTCAGCTGCGAAACGGAATAATTTTTCGTAATGTATCCGATGGTAATCAAACATTTATTATTAGACAAAACCTGAGTTAATCAAGGGTGCACTGTTACAAAAGATTGGCAAGAATTAGAAATTAAAAATCATAGAGATGAATTCCTACAAAGGCTCTCTAGGAGATTGAAATGACCTCCGGGTAAAGGACGTCGTTTAATAATTAAGCATATTGGCAGTCATACCGGGTTTGTTGAAGTTACTTTTGAATCACAAAAGACCAGGGATTCTCAAGAGGACATGGATGTAAATATATTTAAAATCTGGTTTCAATCTATTCTTTCGTGTCTAGAAACGGGTTGAGTCATTCTTTTAGATAACTCATCATATCATACTCGTCACTGAAATATTCGATTGGTTGAATATGAGAAATATATATTGTACCGAAAATATGTTGAAAGCGTAATTACTTATTATTTCTCGACTTCACAAGAAAAAATCATGAAATTGGTCGTAGATGAAATAGCTAAAGAACGCGGTTTCAGTGTATTAAGACTCCCACATCATCGCTGCGAATTAAATCCGATTGACTCTGAACTGTTTGTTACCGTTATTTATTAATCCTTTTCTCTTTTTTTGAGAGATTAAAACAGTTTTACATAATAATGACGTTTACAAAATATATTATTTTTTAGTCAAAATTACCAAAAAATTTCATAAAAAAAATCCAATTTAATCATCACATATTGGTCATGTAAAATCATATTCATTGGCAAAAATATACCCTCTGCCAAATTTGACATCCTGTATTTTTTATTTTTCAGTATTTTATTAACGAAAGATGAATCAGATCTTAATAGTTCGAAGCCAAAAATTTCCATTACGCCATGGGCCACTAATTACGGACCATCCTGTATTTATTTGATAATGGCATCATAGGGCTACTGGCGAACTAAAAAAATGGTAAAGCGGTAAATGTACCAACAATTAATGACCTCACTTTAATTGAAAATGATTTTTGTATCAAATTAAAATGCATATTTATCGTATACCTATGTAAAACATTAAAACTGCCTACCACTAGAAACATTTTCTACTGTCCCATCAGCTCCGAAAATCTCTACAAATTTTGGAGCAGTGACAGATGTCAGCACTCCGTTACACATTCCTGAAAATTTCCCACTGTCTATTATTAACGTAACGCACTATAATTGCTTTAATATCGTAACTAGACAAATTATGAAATAACAGGCATCTCAGACACCAGGTGCAGTCGTTTTATTCGAATCTTGTTCGTTCAAATTGTGCATTATTGTTTGACGTTCTTTGTTATGAACTTATGTAAGATACATTTCTTTAAAATAAAATGTTTTTGCTAATTGTACTTTATCACATACCTTATTTTTGTTTTAGTCGCAATAAAATTTATGCAATATTTGTACTTATACAATAACTTTTCTACTTTCACTTGAAAACCACAACTTATAACAATGAAGTAATGTTACAATTTTTTATTATCAAAAACGTCTCGTTACTTGTATTATGCGTCGGATTTTTATATTACGTGACGTCATATGATGTGACAAGGATAGAGCTAACATACGCAGGGACATACCGGTATTTGTGTATCGTGGTGTGTATCAAAAGTAAATATGGTAAAAGGGCATAATTCAGATTTAAAAAAATTGCACTATACCTGAACTAGCAATTCCAACATACATAAGCTCCTGCTTAGTAAGGTTATTGACCAATGATACGCCGATTCCATGTATAGAGACAGTAATCTCTTGTTGGAGTTGTTCTAGAATAGTACTTGCTTGTGCAGATTCAGCCAAATAACGTTCATGTGTAAAGAGAAGAACTCTTTGCATACCATCCAAAAATGACGTCCAATATACAGTAACGCCGTCACTGGGGGTAAATTCACCGTACTTGTCTTTGCGAAGATCTTCTACTATTTCTTTCTTGTTTCCCCTATCCCAGACTATTTCTCTAGGACCAGATGGGTTTTCCCAAGTGTATAGGATAGAATGATTTGGTTCTAGTAACCTAAAAATTAAATTAGATGTAGTGTAAAGTACCCATATTTAAAAAAAATTAAACTAATGCAATCAGTTGTTTCATAGTAAATAAAGTTGATACTTAGACCAGGCGCTGATACAAAGCAACAATAAAGTAGATTTTTTATATATAAAATAAAAAATAATAATAATCCAAAACGTAATCTTATTCTCAACAATATTTTCTTTTAGAGATAATGGGAGGGGACAGCAATTTTAGTGTTTTGTCAAAAATGTGTTAAAGAAAAAGTGACGCAAAAGAATGTATTATACGTTTTTAAAAACGTGCTTCAAAGAGTGTTCCTTTGATACCCCACTTGAGGGTACTAGAAAGTTCCTTCCTCTCTATTAGTTAACTTCTGTTTTTAAGCCACTACTTATTACAACTATTTAAAATTTCAATGGACGTGTTCAGTGTAAACGAATTTAACTAACTGTTTAACCACAAAAATACTTTTTTTTTCATGTAATAAAAACTTTAAATAAATAATAAATAATAAAAGTTCACTTTCAAATCAATTATTTAAAACACTTTATAACACTGAGTCCGAGGGTACTAATTAGTTTGCATTTCTTTTTAGGTAGAAGAAGATGCAGAAAACTGGATCCATTTCAAAATATGGGTAAAAATTTGATAGTAAAACAAGATGTGCCTCATAAATATACCACCTAAAATTCCTATTAAAGGCTCTTTTTACTGACCCTGCCAAAAAAGCATTGAAAATTTGAAATATTGTCATTCCATATAAAAATGTTATTAACTGCTTTAACGAGTATAATAAAGCTTGCCTGTTATTTATTATACTCGTATTCTTTTTAAACAGGAATGTATAAATAAATTACCTACAATAGGTACAAAAACTTAATTTAATAAATATTATATTCAGATATGTTTCTATTGTTAATATAAATTTAACAAAAGCTAACAGATGTATTTAAAATACAATTTCTTTAAAATATGCAAATCATTTAAGTGTTGTTTTTAAATTCTGGTAATTTTGCGAAATCTACACAAACTCCACAATAGAAAATGCCTGGACTATACCTATACAGTAAACGGTCAGTGTCTTACCATAAATAAACCTTTTTAAAAGACTCAATTAAAGTGTAATATAATGGAAATTGATAAATAAATATAAAGAAAATGACAAAACTTATTTTTATTGAAGATACAGGGTATTAAAGTTTTCTTAAAAAAAATCTGTTTTTCGTAATATCATAAATACCCTTTGGGTGATTTTCTTGAAATACATTTTTTTAAATTTCTACAATTTTTTGGTATCGTGTTTCGCTATCAAAAGAAAAACAATTGAGCAGAAAAAATAAGGTTTGCTTTGGAAAATGATTTTTTTTAATTAGTAACCAAAACAAATAAACACTAAACTAGCCAATTTTACTAAATTAAGTGTTGGAACTGGCCCCTGTCGTCTTCGATACAACAGTCCTGCCACCTCATCATTGAAATATGCACTCTCTGGAAAATTCCTGGCGTATTTTTTATTATATCACATCCATTAACACTTCTATTTCAATAGGAGTTAAGTACACCAATGATTTAAAGTACCCCCAGAGAAAGTAATCCAAAGGATTCAGATCAGGCGAGCGAGGAGGCCATGATTGTGGGCCTGCTCATCCGATTCAACGATTACGGTAATGTTCATTCAAAAATTGGTGCGTCACTAGACTAAAATGTGATGGAGCACCATCGTACATGTTCCACACATAAAACTTCTCCGTGACTGGAACTTCTTCTAATAGTTCAGGTAAAACGTATTACAAAACATTCGGTACTCTTCACCCATTCAGTCTAGGTTGAAGAGGTGGTCACCGACAATTACAACCCACATATTACAAGAAAACTGTTCTTGAAAATTATTTTCTATCAAGGCGTGTGGATTGTTTTCTGCCCATGCGTGATTGTTGTGGAAGTTAATAATTGAATTGCAAGAAAAGCAAGCTTCAATTGTAAACAATGTCTGACTTAAGATATAGCAGGGATATAGCAGTTGTTCTTTTAAAATCTGCCATACTGTTACATGGTTAATGTTCAAATCGTTAGCTATTTTCCGGGTACTGATATTAGGATTTCTTTAAATTTCATATAAAACAGCTTCTTCTATTTCAACTGTTCTTAACGTTACAGGCTTTCCGACGACAACCCTCGATCTTTTAAAACTACACGTTTCAGAAAGTCGTGAATGGAGACTTACAAATGTTCTTCTGTTAGGCACTACACGTTGAGGAAACATTTCATAATAAATACGTCTTGCAGCACTAGAGTATCCATGAGCCATCCCATAACAGAAGTTAGTGATAGGTCGCTTGGAAAAGTTCGACGGACTAGTCTGAAAAGTTGACTAGTCCACACACACTTTTCAAAAGTGTATTGCACATGCACGAAATTAAATTATCTAATTCGTCTGAATTTCTTACAAAGGCAAAATATAGTTTAAAAAAGAAGAAACGACAAATATTTACTGACGTTTGTAATGTTTTAACGATGTTTTCGAATTTTCGTTTCATATCTTATTAAAATAAACTCGGGAAAAATTACCAAAAAATCCAAAGGTTGGAAGTATTTTACGAATGATTTGCCTAAAAAAGAACGAAAATACAAATGCAAATATTGTTCCTAAAGTGTTTTTGAAAAACTAACTGTGTGACTTCCATGCTTAAGGTCGACTACTTTTCATGAAAAATCCCATCACTAACAGAAATACATACCTGCCATTTCAGTAAACTGAACCATCTTGGATACAAAATAATCACCAAAAATACTTTATAAAAATAACAAATTACCTTATTAATTTGACAAACGTTGTTTAACAAATGCTTTGATTAAAAAAGAAAATTTCTTGTTTTGTTCCCCATGTTTTTTTCTGTGGTCTAGGGACAAGTGTTTCATTATTTTTATCTTTTGATAACAAAACACGATACGACAAAAATTCAAGAGGTAAAAAATTAGTATTATTACTCTTAAACTGAAAAAATTTTAAAAATTCAAAAACCGCCAGTGCATTAATTTTTTAATCAATAATTTTCGTCGAGAGACGCCACTCGATTCAATAAATTTAATCTACTTAGGTCTAAATTAGCTTCTAAACACTATAAATAATTTTGCCAAATTTCAAGAAAATCGGCTGAAGGGTATTTATGATATTACGAAAAACCGTTTTTTTATCCTAGCATCACTCAAAGAATCGTTCTTTAAAGTTAAAGCACATACTTGATTAACACCCTGTAACAGATTTAGCAAAAACATCCGCATCCGAGTAGCAGTTCAGATGTAGACTCTAGTGGGGAGGCTTCACAGCCAACAATGCTAATAAAATTTAATCTAAGTAAATACGAACCTTTTTTGAATTGATTCCTTCTCCCAATAACTGATGACATACTTTGAATGGTTTATTAGTAAAGCAGGAGCTGATCCATCTTCATACGGAACCACATTTATTAAAATACTACCTTCAGTTATTTGAATGTCGACATTCAATCCTCCGTACTAAAAAAAAGGAATTTAAACTTATTAAATATATACACGTTTGAGTTGAAGAGACATGGATTGTGAAAACTAAGACTCAATTCAACTAATGTACGTAATAATATAAAAGGATACTGGCTGACCTATCACCGCATAGATCAAACTATTCTTTATATATCTATGATCAAACTGCTTAACATAAGAGCTTGAAATTTGAAGGGTGCAACGATTTTTACCGCTACACCCGCCAAGAATTTTTTTTTGAAATTCTGTCCCAAAGGTACTGAAAAAGAAGTGTAAAATGGGAAGGGGTACCAATTTTTCAAAAATTTATGATACGTAAACATTAGACTCCTTTAAAAACAAAGATACTTTTTTCTAGCTAGAAGGGAAGGGTTGTTTTTAAGATACTAGTTATTGACTGTTGACTGTAACTAACTCTGTTACTTGTTTCGATTTTTAATATATTAGCTTCGTTCGCGGTAACAATCCTGAACTGATTCAAAATTACTAATTCATACTTTCAGCGCATGCCCGAATCATTATCAATTCTGAATTTTTACCGCGCGCGCAATCCCTATTATATATCGGTATGTTAGGTATAGAAAAGCGGTTCAAAACCAATAATAATTTTACCGCGAACGCAGAATAGAACCAATAGTTCAGTTCTTTTTGTTCCGCGAATGCTTTTTCACTACTGCGCCTGCGAAATCGTTACTGTTAGTAATAATTCGGTTCAGGATTCTTACCGCGAACAAAGCTAATATGTCTCAGTCAAATAGTAAACTCCATGAATGTATGTATATACAAGAATGTATACACTGACTAATTTTTAAGAGAAAGTATACACATTCAATTTAGTTCACACTTTAACTAGTAAATGCATACATTTCCAACCCGACTTAGTCAAAGCATAAATAAAATAAACTCGTTCTTTTTAAATGCTTTTTTTTTCCTAATAGAGCTGACTACAACCAGACCTATGACACTCCCTGAGCTGGAAAAAGACACGCAGCTTTAACTCTACATGTAACTACTATTAATTTTTTTATATTATCCAATAAATTATACCTTATGGCTGCTTTCAAACAATTCTGTGTGAAGTCACTTAGTTTAAAGTCAATTTTAAATTAGTGAGTTTAATAAGAATGTCAAATAGTGATATGTATTGTGTCTATGAATTTGCTGTGTCTAGTAAATGGCCAATATACATAACTTTGAAATTTTTATTACAAGTGTAAAAACTACGAAAATCATATACATATAGTTCCCATTTTTAAATAAATTCAAATTAATTCATAATAAAAAGTAACGATTTTCGTTTGCCATACTTGAACTCATTCACAAAAACAAGTCACTAAGTATATATTTGTAAAAAAAAACTACACTAAATGTCTTCGTTATAAATTTTTATATTTAAAACTACATACTTTCCTATAGATTTTGCAGTACCTAAATAACGTATAGAATAAATTTCTACAATATACTAGGAAAGTTTTAGATTAGAGTAAATCTTAAAAAATAAAGCAAAACCTCTATTTTGTTACTCTAACCTTGTGTGTTATATATTTTCCTCGACAAACTAACGTTATATTTTTAACTAAAAGTAATTAAACTTTTCACTAAAAAGTAATATTTCAGTTTCGAAATTCAAACTTTTTTGACACTCAATCACATACATAAAAAAAATTTTAAAACGGTTCTATCCTTTTTACATTTACGAAGACTGCCCTGATATCTAATCGATTTTATTCTTCAAAGCAATTAAGTTGTTCAACCGTTGTCTATAAAGGTATCTCACATCTCGATCATACACACGAATTTGAAAAACAGCAGAACAAAAATTCAACTAACCAGGTATAACCAAGTCCCTGTTAAGGAAACTTTTCATATCCTGAAAACGTCAAGTGTCAACTGAAATTTCTACTTTTAAAGATCAAACGTGCCGCCTCAGAGTGCCAGTACTGATTGATACATATACTGGGCTAGAACGACAATCTTTTAGTGAAGTAGAATTATCTTACGAAAAAGTGTTCCAATCACCTTATTATGGCCATATTAAAGTTTATAGACCACCTCGAAATAGGTTCAATGAAAATTGTTTGTTTCAAATGATAATTCCGGACGATTCTCTATAAAAGTTTGGGCTTGGATGTATAGAGGAGCTTTACGAATGTATTGGAGAATTGAAGGAAGATTAAATGCGAGGAACTATTTAAACACTTTAGATGTGATGTTGCCACCAGTTAGAGAAATCTTCCCCAGCCGTAATTTTATTTTCCAGCATGACAATTGCTCATTACACACCGCTCACCGTGTACGCGATTACCTTGTCGAAAATAATATTGAAACGCGTCCAGATATTAATATAATCGAGAACGTGACAAACAAGTTACAAAAATTAAATGTATTTCCGCAAAACAGAGAAAATGTATTGAACTTTATTGAAGAAACCTGGGAAAGCTTGGCAGAAAATGAAAATTTATCAATAAATTTAATTAACTTAGTGCCTGGAAGATTACAAGAAATTATTAATGATAATGGAGCTATGACAAGTTATTAATTATTTATTTCATCTGTTTCTAATTGTCATATTATCTATTTAAATTTCACACTCATTCATTTTAAATTTAAGTTACTCTTTTAGCATTAATATTGCATTAAAATTTTTATTTTTTTATTGCTTTACTAAATTTATTTGTTAAATTTACAATAAAAAAATTTAGGAGCACCCTTGGGCTCCTCCTTTTAACTGAAAGTATTCTATGCTCCCTCAGACTTCCAGTTGTATTCGTTTATCTAAAATTTCCTCTCTCCAACATCTGGTCTGGATCCGCCCCTGCCTAGCCTAAATCTTAAATTCAATTTGGACTAAAACTTATTATTAACAATATCTATTCAAAATGACCTAGCTAAATTAGCTTAAAGGTGTGCCAAATTAGGTACATTCATAACTATTATGTTTGTTGTCAGTAGGTTAGGTAAAAGTTTTGGTTGTATTTCTATTTCTCTATTTTATAGTTAATTGCCAATTTAATAAATGTTTGCATTTTAATATTTAGTTTATACTTTGACTAATATACTCCGCAAATGTATACATTGACTATGAATGTACAAATTCACTAAAATTCACTATTTTGCCGTAACATATATATTGCAAAAAAAGCAACATGTTTAAAAACATTATTACCTTATTATTTAATCTTAATAAAGTCGTATGGCTGTCAGTGTACATAAACGGTGCAGAATGTTGAGTTGTTCCCTTTGCTCGTATTTTCATCAATTTATCCTGAGCCTCATCTTTAGGCCAAAGAGGTGAACACGATTTTGGTTCGACGACAATCCAAGGGTCAGCCGGTCTGCTATTTTCTTGACATTCGATGGCAAACGGTGCCTCGTTTATGATGATGTAATAAGGAACGAATGTAATTTGTTTCGTTAGCCCGTTATAAGTTAACTTATTCTGGACACCAACCTAATAAATTTATTAGTTTGTATAGAGCCATACAATGTAGAGAGTTTTCAACTTTACGCGTATCCCACGTGACCAAATTGATGTTATCAGTTGGCGAAAAATAACATTAATAACTTCATCAGTAAGCGGACGTATTTGATAGAACTAGCACTTAAGTTTTCATTTGTTTTATCAGATCACGTGGGATACAGATATTGTTGAAGACTCTGTATATAAAAAAGTAATAAATTAGTGTTTTTTTTTTGTAAAATATTGCGAAATCCAAAACTATATTCTGAACATCTCAAAATTAATAAAATAAAGTGTACAAAGCTACGCAGTATTACATAATAATGTGTTTTTTAAAGAAAATCATGTAATATATTTTTTATTTATCCAAAATTACGACAAATTGTTTCAAAATAGCCATAAATTCAATTTTGAGAAAGTTTCAGTGCAGTCAATAAATCGCCATATTTTAATTTAAGTTTATGGAATTTTTACCTGGTATACTTGTTCTTTGAATTTACAGCTAACAACTCCTGATGATCCAGCTACGTCAATTGAAAACTTATCAGACCAAACACCGTTTTCTATCCTTATAGCAGCTTTCTTTTTTCCAAAGAAATTTTTGGCCGAGAAAGAGAAGAGAATTGGACCCTCGAAGTTTGCAGGATGGTATAGGACGTTTACGTTATCTTCAGAGCTCTTAAGACAAGTGGAAATAGTTGTGAATAAAGGCTAAATTTTAATTGTAGTAAAACAAAAAAAAAACGTATTATAATTAATAGTAATGGGGTCGATAAAAATAATTTTAGTTAGTTGTAGTTTTAAAATAATCGATGCCAGTTGTAATCAACCTTTCAACTAATTTCTTTAAAAATTCTGAAACTGATTTTGCTCTTTCCATTACTATTATTAAATACAGCAAATAAACGCGCAGCAAAAATTAACAAAGATGGTTCAAATAATTGGAAACAAATTTGCTTCAAATTAAAATAAGCAAAAATAGCATGTTTTCAAAACTGGCTACCTGTGGACTACTAGTTGTATCGACCTTTTCTCCTTTTTTAGATTTCTGAAAAATAATTACATGAAAGTCAACAATTGTTTTTTAGAGGAAAGATTTGGAAACGTATTTTAGAAAAATAGTAAATTTACCCGTATTTAAAAAACTTCTATATAAATGATCGTATTTAGGAAATTTCTATATAAATGAACTAACTACTTGGTATTTGTAAATTTTTAGGTACGTGATAGCAATATGTTCCTCATCAAATTATCGATATTTTATGTTTTTTCCAATAATGAAGCCTTGATATCGCCAAAAAACAAATAGTATTGGCTAATTTAATTGCAGAATTGACCTCATAATGTTGGGAATTCGAAATATTGTAACATCTCATTATATGCCGTTCGGTTTACCTTTTTAAATGAAAGATAAACATTACTAATTCTGCAGAGTAAGAGTAACACTATTAAAGTTCTACTAGTTCAGAAACATAAATCAAAACAAATATAACGTTGACACGTCGCTTTCCGTTGAGTTAAATTTTATTAAAAGTTCTTTTTAGCGGGGTTTATTAAAAACTAACAGATTAACAGACTGAAATAACACTTTTTATTCAAAGGCGAAAGTTATTACTCTTTTAGTTCGTAAAGTGCATAAAAAATTTGTTCTTTATTAAAGTTTTGACATAAAAAAACTTTTTGATGATGCAAAATCTTGGGTTAAATAAAATTAACATGATGCACAAAAAGTACAAAATGTAGCTTTCAGCTCACACTTGTATAAGCAAAACTAATTTTTCGAATAAATATGCTCCATAATTTCATATTATAAATTAACTTATTAATATGTAATTGATTAGATATTTACTCATTGATAAGTTAATAACAATCCAATGTACGATTAAACATTGATTAAATTATATCGATAATAATTCATTAGTGAAAAATAATCGATCTGTCGATTGGTTTAAAACAATCGATTGAATGAAAATAATCATTTATCATTCAAATATTATCGATTAATCGAAAATGTTCTATTAATTGAAAATAATCGATTATTTTAAATGGGTGGCTCAGTGGTTAGAGTATGGACTTTTAGATTCAAGGGGCCCGGGTTCGAATGCCGACGGTGGCAGGAATTTTTATTTAATTTAATAAATTAAAAATTAATTCTAATGTATAGGTAGGATTCACCTCTCGACCATTTACTGTTGGATTCTAATTAACAGTGCTTTTCCTAAAGTGGCACTGGGAAACAGTAACAAAGCCTACACAGAACACGAGATTAATAACCATAGCAATTGAAGCCGATGACGTAGAATAAAAAAAAAATAAAGAACACAATTTCCAAACACTATGAGTACACCATATGAGACATCGCTTTAGCAAAGATTAATACCTTCTTCGGGCTATATTCGGCCTTAATAAGACCCATGATAACTTATGGAGCGGTTGTTTGTTGGCCAAAAGTTAACCAGAAAACAGCCCTCAATACCCTCTCAGCAGTACAGAGGTTGGCATGCCTTTGTATTACAGGAGCACTGAGAAGTACACCGACAGCCTCTATAGAAATCATCCTGAACCTCCCATCCCTAGTCATAAGGGGGGGGGGAGCAGAATGAGTGCATACAGGCTGCGCATGTCCAACAACTGGAACCCACTGGGACATAAAATATACCAGAATAACACATGAGGTAAATGACCCTATATTAAACATGGGATCAGATCATATGACACCCTGCTTAACCTTCAACAGTCTCTTCCAGGTCAACTGCAACTGGAACAAGGTAAATAAGGAGGTAAAGAAATACTTGCTTAGCGGTCTCGTATGGTATATGGATGGATCTAAAACTAACAAGGGAACAGGCTGTGGCGTACATGGAGTTAAATACGTCTCACTGGAAAAACATACCACTGTATTTCAGGATTAAATACATGCAATCGAATTGTATGTACGAGAGAATTTAAGAAGGCAGTACAGCAAACAAATCATCTTAATTCTCTAAGATAGCCAAGCAACCTTAGAGGTCCTTGGTTCAAAAAGAATCAAGTAAAAGCTGGTCTGGAACTGCCTTGGAATACTAAATGATCTGGCAACCTACAATAAGGTAAAACTAGCGTGTGTACCAGGACATAAAGGTATCCAAGGAAATGAAAAGGCCGATGAACCCGCCAGAGAGGGATCAGAACTACCATTCACAGGACCCGAACCTATTTTTGGGACAAGCAAAACCTCTGCTAGACAGGCAGTGAACAGGTGAATAACCACAAAACACCAATTTCACTGGCAACAGCTAAGAGGGCACAGAATTAGTAATCTCATGTTAAGAGGACCAAACGCACGCATGGTTGCTGGGGTACTACAGCTCGCAATACCTCAGATATCCACCGTTGTAGGATTACTAACGGGATTACACAATTATCCCATCACATGTAGACTCTGCATGGAAGAGGAAGAAACCTCATACCATGTGAAGCTTTTACTAGGCGGTGTTTCATCCTTTTCGGCCTAGAACCGAAAAGAACTCCACAGTAACACTTGATAGGTAACTTAGTAAAACTAACCAAAAGCACAGGACTATTCCAAAGATAGTATCTGAATACAGGAAAAGTAGGGGAATACAATAGACCCAAGAGGTCGCAGTGTTCTGGCCCCAATCTAACTCTACCTGCTTATATGAGCACTTTACAATTTTACTGACAACATTATTTACAGATACTAATTTTATTTTGTCATTAAAATACCACCGAAAACGGATTCAGGAGGTAATTTTACATAAGAATCAGCAGGAACGGTGTCAGGGCCGATTTTCATGCAGGCCAGTATTATTAGTAAGATGATTTTTACAGCCAATCTAATGACATTTATGTCAATAATGGACTGATTATCACCACAATACATAACCTCGAAAAAAATATTAATATTATACACAATAAAGCTTAATTTATAACCGCCGTAACGTAACTTAAGAACTTAACGTAAGAAGTTGAAATATTGAATTTACGTATACTTATTTATAATGTTCGTAACGTAACTTAAGAACTTAACGTACCGTAGATAGTTCGCCAACTTTTAACTTAACAACTTAACCTTAAGACCTTACGGTTAGCCAATGAGATAATTCTGAGTTCAGCATGTGATAACTGTCAATTATTCTTTTTATTTTTTTTTATTAATGATTAGACAAATACCATTTGTAAACTATCATTCTCCTTTTTGATGGACATACATTATCATGAATGATTTGTGTTTATGTTATTGGGAATAAACTATTTATGAGATATGAGTTGATGCATATGCCTAATAACATCAAGTCTAAAAGTGAAATAAGACACAAAACTAGTTTGCTAGGAAAGATTAAATTCTAATTATTGCTCAAAAACAATCAACATCTTCGGTAAACTATTGTTTTATTATATTTTTATATTATTGCTTTTAAAGTAGTTAAAATATTCTTTCTATATAGCAAAATTATAATTTATAAGTTTTATTTAGAGGTTAGGTACATAGTTTACGCTTGTTTATTTCATAAGGTTGTCAGTAATTTAATAATATCTGAAATCAACACGCATGCTCAACTCTTACGTTACGGACATTTATAAATATACTTTATTTTTATATGTTAGGTTAAGTTTCTACAGCGTTAAGTTACGTTACGGTGGTTATAAATTATACTTAAAATGTGACAAATTGCCTTGAATTTTAAAATAAACTGAACGGCATATACATGAAAAATTACATATGGTGGTACGTCCGTCTAGTGTGAAAATGTTTAGGACCCGACTAACGCTTTGGACACGACCTAGCGACTATTGTTTAGTTAGAAGCCACAGCTTTACTAGCCCTCGAAAGCATCTATTTATACTACTAAAATTTTGTCCAGGGTTGGAGTTGGTCCCTTGTTGTAAACCACGATTTCCTCTTCTTTTAACTCAAGTTTTTAAAAAGCGTCATGTCATGATTTATTTACTACTGTAATTTTGATCCGAAAAACACAAATGACATTCTAAAATTATTATTTGGTTTTATTATCAATTGCACCAAAGCAAAGGTTCCATTTTATTTTATTATTCAAATCAGTTTTAACATTTTCTGTTTATCAAAAGATAATCAGTATTTTTGTTATATACCGGAACAGTACAGATACTATATTTTTCTGTGAAAAAATATTCAAATCAGACTTTACCAGAATAAGAAAAAAAAGTAGCTACTTCTCATTGTAGCGATTTCAATCTTATGGAAAAGTCAGTAATTTTTGAATACAAAGGTTATTGCAATACAAAAAATTTTCCACGTCGTATCAGACTTTTTTTTCATATTTTTTAAATAGCTTAGAACTCGGTTTTTCAGCAATTTAATGTTTTCTGCGTGATTAGGCCAACAAGTAAATCATATTTTGTGTTATTGTGATTTTCCACTTTATACATTTTGGTTATTTCCACAAAACCTACTAATATGTTATAAAGTATTCTTATTAGAATAGAAATAGAATGACACAAACAGATAAGAAGAAAATAGTAATCTGCACATAAATACTTCTAAATATCTGCTATGAATACTTTTAATTAAATAAAACTTCTATTATAATGAAAAACAATTTAAAGACGTTACTATTTTAAAAAGTTATAAATTAATTGTACAATATACTCACTCTGTATGAAATCATAAGTCCAGTCTTATTAATCATCCAAAATGGACAATACAACGTCAAAACTAAAGCTCCCTTATGTTTTTCCACATGCATTCCTAAATCTAAAGCAATTGTAGAAGCACTATCGTAACTGTTAAAAGTCCAAACACTGAATTCTTCAGGTTCGCCGATTATCTCGTTCCTGCATGACCAATCTTTTTCCAAATATTGCGGAATCTAAAAATTATAAATGCAATATCAGGAAATGAAAGAAAGGCTGTATCAGCCGAACAAACAAAGTCATTTATTAGGTTTATAAATTACACTAAAAAGTACACCTCAAACAGTTTTAATAACATCAGGATTCACAAAGAAACTTTTAATAGTTACCTGCCTGCAAATTCTTAAAAATAGAAACGTGAACGTCAATTCAGAATAACTGTGATTAGTAAAATCTTTGAATAGAAAAGAGTGGGGACGTGTAATTCGTATTTCAGACAGATGCAAATGACTGCGACCAAATGTCGATCTGCCGCCATTTTTTGGTGCCAGAGAAGCTGTGGTGCCATTTGTATATTTTCAGCTCAAACACCCTTTGACGCACCTGCGGTATCAGCAGTAACACAATATTAGGAGAGATTAAATAAGAATTAGGCAGTAGAAGAACCGATAACAGGAACAATCCTTACTGGGTATTGCCAACTTAAAGGACACCTTGGTAAACTGAGATTAGTAAAAAACAGTAAGTGTAGATTCTGTGAGGAAGAGGACGAAACCTTCATTCTCATTTTGAGTGAATGTGTAGCATTCCAGAATCCAAGGGCACTATACTTAAGTGAATACCAAATAGAGGAGGGCGACCTACTTATCTTAGAGCCACTTCAAATCCTAGATTTCCTTGAGAAGATTGGATTGGAAGGGTCGTTATAGACACCGAGACTATTTCCTTGCTGCATTAGCGACAGAAGGGGGTTCAATAGATCTTTTAGGTTGCAGTATAGTATATTAATACCCCATACATAACACCGTCTATATGAACAAATATAATCAAAGCAAAATTATTCATCATAATGACATAGAACATCTATTTAGTATTTAAGTTGGTCGTTTGGTAGGTTGGTGAACCTATGAACTTCAAGGTAAAGTTGACTGAAAAATAGAAATTGTTATATACATACCCTTATAACTAAGAAATTTGAACCAGGTTCCACAGTGGGCAGTTGCAAAGTCTCTCCAGCTTCAACCGTATATTCGTCAGGTGACTCATCAACACAACACACGACTGTTATAGGCAAAGAATTCATGAAGGTGACACAAGGTTTTAAATGAATGTTATAACAAGTACTGGTCATCGTGTGTCGATTAGATTGTTCAAAATAAACTTGTTCCATTTCACCCACCGCTTCTATTATAAAGGGTACATTCTCTCGCTCCATACTTTTAGGGAAACACTTGAGTACTTTGGTTACTTTCAAGTTGGTTTGAAGATCCTTCCAAGCAAAAGGCTTTGCCGTCACAGAAAAATCTGGAACGCCAAAGAATAATTCTGTGGTAGGAGTGTAGACTGCTTTTAAAGGAACATTTAATTTTGCTTTTGGTTGTATCTGACTTATTAGTTGTAATTGATTTCCTTTTGAAGTCATAAAATATACGTCTATTGGGACGTCAAAGTGGTTGTGAACCTAAAAATATATGCAGAATAGCTGAAATTAGCTGCCAAATGACAGATAGTTGTTTGGTTAAGATTTGTATTACATTTATTTGACGTTAACTCAAAAGGCACCAAATAAGGTGTACTAAATATTGGCATAGATTATATAGTGTAATTTACCTGTATAATACTCCTTAATACTATATGGGTGATTGCTTCTACCACTGTGATGTCGGATATAATACCCCAATTTTCATGTATATTGCTTCGGTAATTTAATGGGAAGTATCGTTTGTCAGCTCTAACAACTGGTAAAGATAGAGATGAATCTAAACTATTTATCTGAAACGGGCATTAAATATGATTTAAGACAAAGAATACAGCAGTAGTTTTCGAGTTATTTTTATCTCCATTCAAAAAATATTTATACTGACCTGGATTTTAAGAGAATAAGCTTTTCCATGAGAATTACCTAGCATCTCTTTAGACATCTGTAACTTTTCATCGCCTTTGTATATATCTTTCAACTGTAACGGAACATCAGCTTTATTTGCATCACTCTCTAAAAGTCCAATATGAGCGAAAGAACTGTCTTCTAAATCCAATGTAATATCTTCCCCCAGCTCGTTGATAACTCGGAAAGGAGCATCTAGGCCTTTAGTGTCTTTAACGCTGTCTTTAACCAAAGCAGCAGAGAATGTTTTCTGTAGATAGTCGATCATTTCCAGTAGAGTTTTCGAGACTGTTAATTCGAGTATTTTTTCTGAGTAAAGGCCTATGCTCATGACAGGTTTTGGTAACTCTATTTGTTGTTCACTTTCTAAATCGAGCTCTGTAGAAGGGAGACTGGATGTAGTATCCTCTACAGTTTCGTTAATAGCAACCTAAAGATATATAAAGTATGTAGAACTATTACCCCAGTGAGAGATCTGTAACCTTAAAACTTTAAATGGGTATGGTATTGATGTTTTTTTTTCCAATTTTTATTGTTTTTAGTTGTCAGTGTTGGTGTAAGCAGTAAACAGTTTAATGTAATAGCACATGTATATTAGAAGAATAATTGTGGAAAAATTGTTAATTTTGAAACATAGTGGTATGTGTTGTTATGAACATGAATGAAATAAAAAAAAATAGACAAAAATATTGAAGCTACTCTGTACATTAAGTAAATAAATAATATTCAACTAATTGTAATTATTAAAAAAACTGTAAGTAAAATCAAGTACAACTAATTTTAAACACGGTGGAGGTGGTGTATATTAAAAAAAATTACCTCAACTTTCAATTCCCACGGAGCATGTGTATGTTCGTTTATTACTTCAGGTTCGATTAAGGGTTCCCACATTGCCAGTTTATTATTGTAGTAACCCATCTGGATAGTTAAACTAGCTTCCAATGTCAACTGAAATTGAAAGATGCGATTTAAAAAAAAACAAAATTCTTTGTCTAGCTGTTAAAAAGTTGACTTCAGATTCGGATAGTGATATAAACTGACATAAAATTATCTAGATCACTTATTTCCTAATTTTTCTAGCAAATTTTCAAATTCTTCAGATTAGTGAAAAATAATACTCTCCCTATAATTTGCTTTTCACGAGTGAACCCCTGAATCTCTAATTTCGGGACCATAGCAAAAATTGAAGAATGCTTTATGTTAGAGATGATTTAACATTCTTATATAACACTGAACAATATAAAAATTTTGGAAAAACTTACGGCATTAGACCAATTTCTAACAGTGCCCTTGAAACCTGTTTCAAGCACTATCAATGGCAAAGATTTGTTGCCTCCGCCTGCTTCAACGACTATTGAAATCAACGGTATAGAAACAATACATATTTCTTCTAACGTCCTATGAAGTTCTTTGGGTTCCGTTATTAAATCTAAGACATCAGCCGCGACTTCTAAAAATAGGAAATAAACAAATGTTAACATTGAAAAAATAACATATTTTCTATCGCAGTATAATTTAGTAATGCAAAAACAGAATGGAACGACTAATAACTGTGCTGAACAATATATTACTTGCAAAATGGTAACTAAATATTTATTTGAAACTAAATATTTAATTTTATCAGTAAAACCGTGGTACATATGTTAGGAGTAAACGTTTTCAGGGTGCCACTACCGCTTTTCATGTGACCTAACCGTTAAGTAGATATACTTGCCCTCAGAAGCAAGGTGGGTTGCCGATCTATTATATAATGCGGTCACGAACTATATAGTAATACTAAAAGGAAATCCCAAGTACACATCTTTAAGCCAAGTGTAATCTAACATTTATCATCACTGTAGTGAATTGAATTTTTAAATTTTATTTTATTCATCCTTCCTCTGTTGAACACCACACAACACCATGAGTTTAAAAAATGTTGCTTGTGTGAATATAATTTCTGAGAAAAGAGAATCTTTTAACAAGCCAGTTGTAAACAAAATGTACAACTAATCATATACCAGGTCTTCAACAATATCCGAAACCCACGTGATCTGATAACCATCAAAAACCTATCGAAAGGGCCTGATTTGACGTAAAAGGAACTAAACTAAACTGTCAGACCTGTCAGAAATGTCACTGGCGTTCATTTGGGGAACCGGGATTGACGATATTTATATTATATTTTGTTTATATTTTATCAACACCTTTATTTTATTTTTCATTTAACACAAATAAAGCAATCAGTTATTTTTAGAGATTATTGATGGCTTAATTCTTTTTTTGATAAGTACAAATTTATTAATGTAAAAGTTAATGACTGTATATAATTTATTTCAGGTTATTGATGTTAAACCCTTACATGACTGTCAATTATTTTACAACGTTGTCACATATAAAACTAGAAACAAAATGTTATAAAATATAAATTGAATTTCTACAAAACCGCGAATTTATTTTATATTATAGAATCTCTATTATGGAATTTTATGGCAGAATATCTACTCCTATGGGTTGTGACGTTATATTCAAATAATTTCTACACTCCTCTTTTCTCTAAGCTTAGACTATAGTTAATTATCTTACCTGTATTTAAGAACCAATAATCCTCTCCTTTAAAAGGCTTGGGATTCCACAAATCTTCGTAGTCAAACACCTTTTCAGTTTCTAATTTGGTGCTTGATTCAGAACTCAATGAAACCATAACTTGATTAAGCAGTTCTATGGAAGTCGGCGAAACATTAATATATACATTTGTAACCAAGAGCTACAAGGAAATAATACTGTTATTTCGACATGAAAATCAAAAAATATATTCACAATATCACAAGGGTGTATAAATGTATAGTTTTGCTTACCTCTAAATGTAGTCCTTGATCCGGAGGTGTAGAACCTGCTAAACTGACATCCAAAGGATGAAGGATAGTGACTTTATTATCAAGTCGAATCTTAGGATCAAAAACACTTCTATAAAGTTCACACTCTTTAATTATACCGTTAATTACTTGATGTGTGCCTGCTTGACGAAACTTGACTAGAACTTCAGCCTAAATAAATAAAATATATTGTTAACATTTTGAATAAAGCTTTAAACGCTCGAACATAGAATTTTAATGTTACATTGCTAACATTAATCCGTATAGGTTAATTTTTGATCATGGATATTGTATCAGCGGAAAATGCTTATCATATGTCTCGAAAAATTACTTACAGTAAATATTATAGCTTTTGCATCAATATGTTCCATATGTTCCACCAATATGATGTCAGGTTTTTCTAATTTCAAATTTAATGTCATTTGACCTTTTGCAGGTGGTTTGTTTTCTTTTAATTGCTTCACTGGTTTTGTTGAAGCACTTGTTTCTGAGGCTTTCATTAAATGAGCTAATGTTTCCTGTTCAGGTATCGTAAAATAATCTGAGAATTTCATGAGGTAGTCCATAGAAACGACGATGGTAAAACTGAAAATTCGCACGTCAACTAAAAATACATAAATAATTAGAATCATAAAAATATTTTGTTGGTGAAATATATACAACAGAATGAGAAATATTAAAGAAACAAAATATAGGTTAAATTAAAACAAAAATAAGACATTTTAGGCTGTAATAGCAAGAGTTTATTTCAAAAGCGGTGCAAGACATAACCATTTTTAGACGTTCTAAAGGCAAGAGGGTCTTGTATTAATAATTAGTGCTGATATAACTCCAACAAAATAATAAGGTACATTAATGGCTTGTCAATCAATCACTCTTCCTACTGAAGAGTTATGGGAAACATGTCTCTGACCTCTAAGGTAGTCCTTGAAGCAGGGATTAAGGTTTGAATGAATTACAGAGGGCGCTCTTGGGACGATATTAGGAAGACTGTCTTTTCTCTGGTGTCTAAGATGATAAATGACTGAAAGTATGTTGCCTCATCTAAAGAAAATACACTAAACATTCAGTTAGCATGTTCGCAGCTAGCGATATTTTACTCTTTTTTTTGAAAAATGTTAGGGCATACATAGAATATACTCTGCAAGCTTCATGCAAATGCCTCGCCTGGTCTCTGTGAGAAGCGCTAGGGATACCCCTATGTTTAAGTATTTTTTTTAGAAGAAAAAGTGCAACGTGATGTTAAATCGCTTTCTTTTTCTCACAAAACGGTGCCATGTAGCGAAAAAAATGAATAATTTTGATTGAGAATGTTAAAAAAATGCGATATTCTTCCACTGAAAAACGAATCCGGGTAAAAAACAATTATAGCATATGTATAAGTGGTGCCCTCTTTCAGCAAATGAAAAACTGAATATGTTGAGACAATTTAGACCCACGTCCGATGACAAAATTTGATACAAATCGAATCATTATTTTTCGAGAAATAATAAAATAGTGTTATAAGGGCCCCAACTGATGCCCAGAATTCTAGTTCGTTAATGTAAAATAGGGGTATCTTTTTATCTGTGTACATTTCTACAGTATTATTTTGGCTGCGTTATTTAACATCCCATGTATACACAACAATTTACTTTTACATCATATTACCACATTGTGACAACGATATACTGTACCTTCGGCTCAATTATTCAAATAAGTACGCTCTATAAGTTTGAATAATCTTTTCTGAGATAATTTCTCATTGCTGAAATGATACTTACCAAAACTGTCATCGTTTTTCTGTTGATAAGTAATGTCAATCATACTCTTAGCATCTGAAGCATTTTCAAATTTTTCTGGAGATTTATCTATAATTCTATTCAACTTATTTTGACGATCTGGACGGATATCATCCAATATACACTTTAACAACAATACTGAAGTTACCATTGAGTTGTCTGATAACATTCTTCCCTTTAATGAAAATCCCTCCAATGCGAATCTAGCAAATTGTGTTTGTTCAGTACGTTTCACGCCACTTTTTATCTTAAAAAAATAGAAGCTGACTTTAAGTAACAAGTAAAAATATGAATTTGATATTCTATTTTTAATTTCCAACGATTCAGTAAAATCTTGTGAGCTATTCTTGATTTTTTATTTGATTATATTTACTAAAATCAAATTAGTAGTTTCTGAGATATTTGATGTTTCTATTTTATTCAATTCATGTTATTTATTTCCACTTCCAAAAAGTATTGTATAAAATTTAGATTAGGTGAAATTCGATTTCTACGATGATACTTTATATGTTTGTAAAAGAAAAATGTTTTGTACTTAACATACTGAGTTAATAATAAAAAAACTTAACTGTTTCTTTAAAATTTGATCTAATTTTATAAAAAAATATACATTTTTTCAAACTTACAGTAGCTCCGGCTTGATAAAACATTTTTACAATAAATTGGTCCATAGAGAAAGTGAACTTTAAGGATGTGTGCGGTTTTTCCTTTTTCGTTCCTATCCATATCTCCTTAGCTACTTCAGCTTTTTCCACACCTGACGCTATAGATAAAGGTAGTATTGTTTCAGATTTTGATTCTTCCTTTGATGTTTCACGTTGTGTTAATACAGTTTCTACTACACCTTCAGCTAAATTCCCATTCAAAATATGCATAATTCCTTGATAGTCAACATTGCTTATAACAAACTAAAAAAAAATAATGGTTTGAAACTACATTTAAATAGCTTTATTTAGTTTTAAATAGTTTACAATAATAATATTTATTCGACTCTAGACATACTTATTTACAATCTTTAAAGGTTTAAAACATTTGTAAACATATAAGACCTATTAGCTTTGTCAACACATACAAATTTAAAAAAATGTTAAAAATAAGCTAAAAATGAAATACAAATTAAAATTTAAAATAGTATACATAAATTCTACATATGTATGATATGTCTTTATTAGACGAAAGATATGCATAAAACTTATATTTGAATTTATTCAAGATTTTTTCGTTGCCATCAATATGAATATATTTATTGAAACATTCAATACCTCTATAGATGTCGGAATTCTGAAAGCCTAGAGAAAGACTGTTGTAGATTGTTGTGATTGTTTGTGTTATAATTGTGTGACTGTCTATGATCTAATAGTTGGGATTCCTGTGTTTTTATATTAAGTATTAAGTATATATGCAAAGATGGAAGTTTTAAGATTTTATGATCATGAAAAAGTTGTTCTTGAAACCCCAGCCATGCATCTCATAACTTTGTTTTGTTTTCAAAATGCCCGCTCTAGATGAGCTGAGCAGCCTCAAAAAAGCAGAAATAATTGATTCAACCAGACCAAAATATGTAAATTTTTAAAATATCGGGATTTACAGTGTTTCTTTATTGCCGCATTAGAAAACATACATTGCTTAGTTTATTTGATACGTGATCTATATTGTACTCCCACGTCAACTTGCTTATAGACCTAAGAATTTGCTAGAATTTGTTTTTACTAATGATTGACAATTCAGTTGATGTCCTTCGTTATATTTTTTGACAAAAAGGTCATGTTTTCAGATTTTTTATATATTAACAGTTAAGCCGTGTTACAGCAGTATTAGCAATGTATTGAAGTTCAGATGCATGTTTTGTTGATGTTCCAAAAGTTGTGTCATCTGCATAATATATAATATTGGTATTTTGAGTTTTGCAAGATAGAGCTAAGTAATTAATAAAAAAATAGGAATAGAACAAGGCCGAATATGAGCCCTGCGGTACTCCCATTGTCCCATTTCGGCTATTTGATTTGCTACTTCCAATAGTTTCAACTTGTTCATGGTTATTTAAACACGACTGTATCCACTTAATAGGCAAGCCCCTTATACCTTCAGTACAGTTTATCTAGCAGACGATGGTCAATTGAATTAACAGATTTGTAAATAGAACTCTCTTATAGCAGTAGATGTTGACTTATTTCTGCGAAAACCGTGTTAAAATTTACTTGAAAAGTCTGTTATGTCCTAGATATTTAATTAATCTGTTATTATAGACCATTTCGAATACTTTAACCAGTTGATTTTAAATGCAGATGTTCCTATAGCTTGTCATGTCATTTATGGACCCTTTATTTTTATATATAGGAATGAATTTTGATTTTTTTAATCTGCTAGGATACTCACTACATAAAAAAGACTCGTTTATGAGGTAGAAAATAGGTACACTAATATTTTCAGCAATAACACACAATATTGTTCCATCTATTTCATCTATATCGGCAGTTGTTTTCTGAATAATTTTTGTTATCTCTGTTGGGGTAGTTGGTGTTAAAAATGTGATAGAAAAACCTTGATGTTTTGCTTCATTATAATTTGGAAGAAGGTAGTTCAAGGTAGTCTACGTTAGTAAACTGATTATTTAACGCCTTACATATATTTTTTACACAATACATTTTGTTGCCTTTTCGATGGGTAGTTTTTCTACTGATTTTCCTTTTGCCTCGTTTACAATTCTCAAACATTCTTTTGTTATATTTTTTGCTTAAATTATCTTTTTATTGTTACAGGAAAGTTTTGCTGACTTGACATTATTATCATAAATTATTTTGAGTTTTTTATATCTATCCCTAACAGTCTCAATATTACTAGTTATGTACATACTATGTAATTCACACAGAATCGCATAGTTACGCGCTATAAAAATTATTCAAAATTATAGTTTCAATTAAAAAACCATAATGATTATGGATAATATCTGAAAAACAATAAAACTCTGGTCTGGTAAATAATAATAGCCATCCCATTCCTGCACAAGCTCAGTCGGCTTCTGGGGGTAACATTCACTCATAAGGGGGTGAATTATAGGAAGAGTATTATTATTATTCGAAATTCAATAAAGCCCTTAACAATTCGCAAAAAAATATGGCAGCTGCTGGATTTCATTATGAAAATGTATATTGTAGTTATTAATAATACATTACTTTTTTAATTTAAAATTATACTGTTTAGTGCTGTATTAATTTTTTTAATTTTGTTTCAAAATTTTTCGCTTATTTATCTGCAGACATTATTAAAAAATTAACATTTTTACACTTGCAATGTTTGCTTTATTTGGTAAAATTCCGACAATCGCTGAAAAATTGCATTTTATGTCCTGGTCTATTTTATCATTTTGTCAGCTGCAAACCTGATACACATAATAGGTCAGAATTTACAGTTGAATATTTCTGTAACTAATTCTATATCTAGTCATGTAAATGTATTTGACGTAGATTTGTTGAGAAATATTTTATTTTTGTTTATAAAAATTACCACCCTCCCTATTTTTTTATATATCTTAAATTTATTAATTTAACCCTTTAAGTACGGACGTCGCCTATACGCGACAAAGGTAAAAAAATACTCAGGATACCCCTATTCGCTCCGTGCGTGACACCAGCGCAAATTCATTTATGTACTAATGGACTATTTTTGCATATACTGACAATACAATTTTTAATAGAATTCGTAATTAAAAAGTATATATGTTAGTTTTAATAAAAGTATATGGATTTGTAAAACAAGTGAAACATTAATTATTATATATTTTTATCGCTTAAACTAAAAAAAAAAAACTAAGTAAAATCAATAATAAACTATAGGCAGGAAAATGTATGAGAAGTTGCCTAAGTCTAATAAGTTGTCTTTGAAGAATTAACCTATCCTGTCAAAATAAAAAAATAACATTAAATAATAGCGTGAAGTTAAAAATGTATAAAGAGAAGGATTGTTATTTATATTTCTATTTTTGTTCGAAAAAAAAAAAACAGAAATAAAACTGGTTTCCTATCAGTAAGTCACAAAATTGCATTCCAGCCACATACAATAATCAAAGGCAGAAATATAGTTCTTGTTGAACATTTAAGATTAAAGAATTGTTGAAGAACATCGTAAAATGATAATTTATTGTTTATTTAAAACCTTTCAAGTTTTTGATATCTACTATTTCCAGTATTACTGTTATTATTACAAAAATAAAGGTAATTTTTCTTCTTATTGTACACCTATCCATTTATTTCTTTGATTTAATTTCCACATTTTTATAATTTTCACTGTTTTTTTTGCTAGTTTTTTTTGCTAGTTTTTTTTTACAATTTTCAACAAAGCAACTCCGGTTGTTTATTGTATTGTTTTTACCTACTTTTTAAGAAAAAAGTAAAATGTATACGTGTATTTGATATAGGGAAAGACGTATGTAAAAACTGATACAGGTGGCAACCCCGCATGGCAGCCGACTACGTACTTTACAATGAGCAAGCGTACACGCGTAAATCATAGTAGTGTTGTTAATTGCGCCTGGCAACACCGCAAAACATACAAATTGTTTTAAAATAGGAGTCACGTATAAGCGACAATAGATATACAGATGTGTGTAAATATAAAAAAAATAATTCCTTCTTTAGAGAGTTAAATATTACCTGTATTTTTGAAATTTTACCAGATACATCGATATCTGGAATAGCAGTATACCAACTGGTAGATAGGTTTCTCTTTACGAATAAATCAAGATTCGATGGTTCCAAAATAAGGTGTTCATCAACCATAGCATACTCATCATCTACAGTACCTCGAGATATTTTCAATTCTTTTAAAGCGATCTCCAAATCATCAATAACAGCTGGGAAACCGTCGGCATTTTTAATATCCAAATTTAAAAATGAATTCTTTAATGTCATAACTCCTAAAAATGAAAAAAAAAATTAAAGTTATAGCATTTTTTTAAATGCAGCTGTATATACCTAAATCTAGGAAAACAACGTCATAACTTCTCGAATTAATGGGTACCAAAATTACAGGAGCATTCAATTTTATACTCAAAGCGACTCTTTGGGCTTTATCATACGCATCCTTCACATTAGTCTTAGCAGCTTCAGCGGCTGCAGCAGAAGCATTCATTATTGCTTCCTGTGCAACTTGAAATTGGTTCATGTATGTCTAAAAAGTAATATGGTATTCAAAATATGTACAGCATTATTTACTAATTATTAGAGTCAATGCGGTTTTAAGTAGAAAGTTAATAAATAAATTTTAGTAAGAAAGAAACACTAGTATAATATCATAAGTATACTCACCAATACATTTGTGATAAACCAATTTAAGAATAGAATTCTTGTGCGTCCTAGCTCTACTTTTACAACAATATTGGGCAAATCAGAGGTATCTTCTTGATCTATTACATTCATAACTACCTGGGCCGATAAAGCTTCTCCTTCTAAACGCGACAAAATCTAAAGATATAAAAATAGTATATTGTCAATTATCACTTTTTCTAGTTATTTCGTAATACTGATGTGGTAAGACATGAGGTCGTGTCTACAAGTATAACAATTTTGACTGCGAGATTTTTACACATTTGGTAAGCTTACATTTTATTTTAGTACAATGCAAAGTTAGAAAGACCAATCGATATTAGAAAACATTTCAAATTATATTCAAATATAAAGGTTATATGACTCTTTTTGGCTAAATAATATTTATACAAAATTGGTATTACAACCATGAATATTCCATATTGAACTCACATAATTTGATACTTAATTGCGATAAATTCTTTTAAGAAAAGCAGTAAATTTATGTCACTTAAATAACTTCCCTAATGCTGTATACTGTTTGTTTCTTTCTTTATGAAACCTCTATGTTAACTTTAGCGATGGAAACCTTAACTATTTCATAGAATCTGCATATGAGTTGAAACTAACTTCTTCCAAATACAACATGGTTGATTTTTCCATTTAATTATTTTACAAACTGTTTGAATAATGTGACAATAATTTAATGAAAACAATAGGTTTGTTCCAACAGCGATCAATCAATGACATATACAGTTATATAGATTGCTCAAAGCGGGTCGCATTGCGTGTGGCCAAATTGCCTCACAAGGGCTCATTGATTCTAACTTCTAAAACGGTTCTGTATATTATTTGAGTAAACTTAATTGAGACAAAACATATTGCATGTATTAGATAAAGACAAAAATTTACCAGTGAAACCCGCTTTTCATTGTCTGATTTACATAAGGATGACAATTAATATAACTATATATTTTATTGGTAAAATTTGGGTTTGTGTCAATCTCTTATCAGTCAACCATTATGTTTGGAATGTCTAATGTGTTGAAACTACACTGTGAAAACTACATTTATTTCTATTGTACTTTGATAATAAAGTGTGGCTACAGAGGACATTGTTCATCTATTCTGCGCCTAAACAGATTGTACCGGAAGTTCGGCAACTGCCTGTTAATTTTGAAGACATTTGGGTTCAGCAAAAAGGTTGGACAGTGACAAAATTTCTCGATACTACGTTCCCAGACCATTTAATCTCTACAAGTGGCGTGGTTCGATCAAGTAGTCTCCAAGATAACCAGGTTTATTGACGAATTATTTTTTTTCAGTTGAGGTTTCTGAAAGAGCCCATGTATCCACGCGCTTTTAAAAGAGGTGGATTGAAGCAAAAAATAATTCTACACTGTGCAAACATTACACCAGATCAACTCAGGATACGAGATTATTTTTGTATAATATATTTGGCTATTTGTTGGCGCAGCAAGGAGGTTTATATCGCGCGACATAGCAGCAAGTTACAAAGTTCAAAATATTTTTATATATTTTCTTTTGGACGATTTTGAAAAAAAGTATCTCAAGATTGTATAGATAAACGATTCTCGATCCTTAAGAAAAGCAAAAATTAAATGAATTACCTGTTTATGAACAGAAAATGGATTTAAGTCGCGCACAGATAAGTCGCCCAATTTCACGTTAATTTGTAGATAAGTTTCTTTGGTGATGAGAATTGTGTCCAGTTTAGATATGGAAGCCTTAGCTATTTCCTTGGCATCGGAGGAGAATTTGACGCAAACTTCTTCTAAATGGGCACTAAGCTTAAACTTAATAGTTTCGTTCACACGCTTCTTTTTGCTTTTGGTTTCTAAAAACAAAAAATATAATATGTAGATATAATAATTAAGGACAAGTTATAGAGAAATGTTAGTGCTAATTTCATAATCGAATCCTATAGGCGAATTTAACCAAAGGAAGCTTTTATAAAGGTCAATTAGACTTAAAAAGTCTCGTTTAAAAATAAATCATTTCATAATGTTTTTAAACCTACTTTTACTTAAAAGTGCTTTAATAAAATTTTACCACATTGGTATCGCTGATCTGTTAATTTTAACAATAGCCACAAAAAGGTTAGGTTTAGAGGAAGCATTGTAAATTGTATTAACTAATTGTGATAAAATCCTCTTTATTGGAAGTGCGAAATGTGGGGTACATACCTATTTTTTACAAATAATTGGGGTTACTCTAGTTTAAATTTTAGTATTTGATTTATATAATTAGATAAGTTTCCAAAAAGGTTTTAGCTGTGCGAGATAAAAGTTCAGAGCAGTTATTTCAAGACTGTGCTTCGGTTAGGTTATATTTGTAAATTTATTATTTGACTGTAGTATGTTTTTATGGCAACAATAGCCACAAAAAGGTTAGGTTTAGAGGAAGCATGGTAAATTGTATTAACTAATTATGATAAAATCCTCTTTATTGGAAGTACGAAATGTTGGGTACATACCTATTTATTAAAAATAATTGCCTTTACTCTATTTTAAATTTTAGTATTGGATTTATATAATTAGATAAGTGTCCAAAAAGGTTTTAGCGGTGTGAGAAAAAAGTTCAGAGCAGTTATTTCAAGACTGTGCTTCGGTTAGGTTATATTTGTAAATTTATTATTTGACTGTAGTATGTTTTTATGGCAACAATAGCCACAAAAAGGTTAGGTTTAGAGGAAGCATGGTAAATTGTATTAACTAATTATGATAAAATCCTCTTTATTGGAAGTACGAAATGTTGGGTACATACCTATTTATTAAAAATAATTGCCTTTACTCTATTTTAAATTTTAGTATTGGATTTATATAATTAGATAAGTGTCCAAAAAGGTTTTAGCGGTGTGAGAAAAAAGTTCAGAGCAGTTATTTCAAGACTGTGCTTCGGTTAGGTTATGTTTGGAAATTTATTATTTGACTGTAGTGTGTTTTTATGGTTTGTTTTTGTTGCTAAGTATAATGCATATTTGTACATTCACAGCACACCAAACACAGGAAGCAGGAATATGCTGTATTAGTGTGATGTAATACTCTTTATTAGTATGAGGTAATTTGTATTCCAATGACACTTTAATTTTTATAAAAAGAGAAAGAGACATCATTATTAATTTTTTTACTGTTTGCAGATCGTAAAAAAGTAGTTAAAAGTTTTGTACAGGCATCGCATCCTAGTAGTGGGGTAAAGTTTGCGCACTGCTGACACACCTTCAAACGATCTTAATGGCTACTATTAAAGCTCAGTAGCGTATACTACTTTCGCTTAAAATAAATTTTCTAGGATTTTTAAAACGGCCACGGTCAGGTGAATCACAAAATTTTAAGAAAATTACATAAAATTTTAATCCTTATTAACGGTCAAATCGAGTCCTCCCTCGTTTCTAAGAATGTTTTATCAACAGTGGTTATCATTTGTTGGTATTATAGGAAATACCAGAGTACCTACACAATGGATCAAACGCAATTATGTAAATAGGTTTTAAGTAATACAGAATTTGTTAAAATTTATTTTTTATCTATGAGCTAAAATGTATTCTGTTAAAAAAATTTATTGGGTGAAAAAAATGGCGATTTGCACTTGATATCTTTAATATTTTAACAAAATGTGAGGGTGAAGTAGAAGTGGTGAAAGTCATCAGCATATAAATATTAAAATAAGACAACGAGGATTTTTTAAAAATATGTTATAGGTCAACAAATACTGAATTCATACTAACCTCTATTCCTTGTTGCTATAATTACTATCAAACAAAATAAATATAAACAAATTAACACTGCTGTCTTTATTAACATTAATAATAATTGTAGGAATTACAACGTCATCCATTATAATTTCGCGATCTAAATATTTATCTTCGACAGCTATTAAATGTACACATATTTTTTTTTCCAATCTTCTTGGGTTACTGATTTAACTTCAATTTCAACTAACATTTGTAAATGTGCTAATTTAAAATGAATATTCTTTATAGCAGCTACATTATTTTTTACTATGGCCCAGATCATTTCTATTGGATTTAAGTCTGGTATGGTGGTAATCTCAAAACTTGAATCTATTTTTATCTGCACGCTACACAAACAAAGACAAATTCAAGAAAATATTATCATCTACTGATCGCCCCCGACAACACGGCTATTGTTTGCATCTCTATTTAACAGTTGCAGTAGGCGTTGGCAATTGAAATTCGAGATTAACGCGCATCCCCTATTCAGACAAATTAGGTTGCGATGCCTGTAAGTATATTATATTTAAAGTTTAAATGAATACAATCTTGAAAATACTAGAAATAAAATGTTAATGGATACCTATAATCTCAATTTTTGTAACTTTCATTTGCTAAACAAAAATAAACCATTCCGTCATTGATTTTGATACATGTACCATGGAGGTAGAAACGGGAAGGAGATGCAATCACGTAGCCAAAAGTGTCACCACGTTCCCCATACTGGTGCTACACTTCCTTCTCTTGTGACAGTTTATTTTTTAATGTTATTGTTTAAGTATTATATATTAATTATATACTTTTATTTAAACTATTTGTGATAAAACATTAAAAGAACAATGGCATAGGGAATCAAGTTTAATTGCCCTAGCAGGGATGGTGTGGATAAAAGGAAACTCTCAAAAATACCAGTTCATAAGTTAGTATAAACACAATAAAGAGCGGTAATAAAATAAGCGTAGTTCTCAGAATTAGATTAAATTTTAAAGTTTACTTTTTTAATACATTTGTATTATAAAATCGATATAATATTTAAATATTACTTTTATTATTGAAGCCTCCTTTAATTTGATTATGAAATTGATCCGTACAGGAGTAAAACAATCTAAAAAAAATGGTTTAAATGAATTCAAAAACCGGTAAAACTAGTTTACATAATGATAAAATTAAAAAACTGTGAAGTCAAATGACACACAACGGAAAACAACTAATTCTTTGGCTAATACCGCAACAGGCACTGAATTATATCCAAAGGAAAGACAGCAGAGCTAGAAATTTATTTTCAACACTCTAGCTTTGATTTTGCTTACTATGAATAACGTCATTCCTGGACCGGTTTCGTCCTTATTAGGACTCTTCAGCAAGAAATAGATATTCTCAATTCCAGTTTCTAATGGAATTAGTAAAATCATTATTCCAATCGCCTACATTGACATGTCACGAACTGAAAATGGTAACACCATCTGCACTTAGTAAGTAAAATCAAAGATCGCTTGTAGTACTCAGTTTAAAAACTAGGTGGAAACAAAAGCCAGGCGGACAATTTTTAAAAGGAAAATAATGAACTCAAATGTGACCATGATGTAAAATAAAGTAAATACATAACGAAGCCATATGTCACACAAAATACGAACGACCGTTTCCCTTCGGAAAACAACTACTCATACTAATACCGCAACCTCCAATAATGTAGGCAATTGAATAACGCTTTTGCTAGGGACTAGAATTAAAAATATCTATGTCTTGCTGAAGAGCCCTAATAAGGGCGAAACCGGTAAAAATCAAAGGAAGTGTAGAAATAAAATTTCTATATCTGCTGTTTTACCTGTTGCGGTATTAGCCAAAAGAATAGTTATTTTCCAAAAGGGAATGGTCCCTCGTATTTTGTGTGACATATGGCATCATGATTTATTTATTTTATTTTATGTCTTGATCACATTTGAGTTGGAATTATTTTCTTTTTAAAATAAATTATTATATTGATTAAACACAAATTTATTAAATACAGTTACAGAATAAAAAGAAACCAAAAAAAAAAATTAACTCGAAATATTTTTCTTAATATAGTATCCATTAGTTAAAATGAAAATAAACATATGACTTACTTTTTGGTAAAATTTGTCCACCAATTAGGTTAACACTCGACGAAGTCGAAATAGTACGGTACAGTCTAGAAGTTGTAGCTTTGGCTTGCTCTTTGTCTTGAGTCGCATTCAGTATATGATCATTAATATCTGAATAAAATTGCAGTATCGTTAAAATAGCTTCTTTGTGAACTACCAAATCCAATGATCCGAAATTCACATCTAAGCTACTTTCACAAGAGTGGTGTAAAGAGTGGATGTCGGGGCATTTTGGATCGACCTAAAATTTTTTTTTAAATAAAGTAAAAAGTGTGAATATTGGGAAAGAAAAAAATTGGGTATAAAAAGGTGTAAATACTTTTTTTTATTAATATTTAAATAGGTTTAAATTTACAATTCAAGTTGATATGTCTTAACACAATTATTTGGATTAATTTGCCTAATGATTTCAAGTTCTTCCAGTAAATGTATTTCTTTTTTTTTTATTATTATTATCGAATGATGTGAAAACGAAATTTAAAGTTTTCTGGCTTATCTAACAGCCGTATGCATAGTCGATCGCCAGCGACTCGCCAGAGATTAATTTCGGCGTATCGCCAGCGATTCGCTGGCGATCCGCCGGTCAAAGCCCAAAAAGCTGGCGACTCGCCGGAGATTGTCACCGGAATGTCATTTCACGCAGGTCTTTCATGTTCTTTTATAGGGAAAAATTTGATATTCGTTCATTATTTTTTGAGTTTTAAGAAATGAATCATGAATAAAATGTGAGAGATACCGGTGATAATACCTATAAAAGAAAATAAAAACTTGCGTGAAATGACAATCTCCGGCGAGTCGCCACCTTCTTGGGCTTTCGCCGGCGGATCGCCAGCGAATCGCCGGCGGATCGCCAGCGAATCGCCGGCGGATCGCCAGCGAATCGCCGGCGGATCGCCAGCGAATCGCTGGCGATACGCCGAAATGAATCTCTGGCGAGTCGCTGGCAATCGACTATGCATACGGCTGTAAATGTTCTTTAATCTTTAATTCTGCTTGTATTTTCTAGGTAGAATATGAACAATCTCCATAGTTTGGTTTGTAACACAACATATTTAATTTGATTTTTTTTATTTAAAAAACGATAAATAAAATAAAATTTTGTTTAAATATAACTTTTTACTTACTTGGGTATATACGATATTAAACAATGAATTTTTCCAGCTGTCAGTTTTAAGTGTGTCGATTATTGTGATTTTGTCAGTATCTCTGTTCACTTCGAGCTGCATATTGACCAATTTAACTTCTACATTCATTACGGAAGTCAATTGGCTCATGTCACATGTAATTGTATTCATTGTAAACTTAGCCAATTCAACAGCACTTTCGGAAATTATTTCTTGCTTCAATATGGTCACAGAGAACTCTAAAATATCAACCAAAAATTTTTAAACATGAATCTAAACCTCTTTATAAATAATAAACAGTTCAAGAATCCATTACAAGATTGCAATATAAAAAGTTAATTGTATAATTTGTTTTTGTATAGTTTAATTTTAATATGTGATTTAATTAAAATGATTTACTTAATTTGTGATTTATTTGATAAGTGATTTGCTTGATATACGATTCTCTTGATATGATATTTACTTGAAACCTATGTGATTTACTTGATACCTATGTGATTACTTGATATATGATCATTAATTTACGTAATTTTACTATAACATGCATAAGTTAATAAATAAATAAAAATGTTGATTTAAGTGAATTGTGATTTACTTGTGACTTATTTGATATGTGATTTTCTTGATACAGGATTTAGTTGATAATATGTAATTTACTTGATATGTGATTTAATTACTTACAGATACAGATACTCAATATGTGATTTACTTGATATGTAAGTTACTCGATAAGGATAAGTTTATAAATGAATAAAAAAAATAGTGAAACTTAAAACCTGTCTTCATATGATAAATTTGAGCTGTGATCACCTGAATACTCAATACATTAAAGCACACTGCTTTTGCTAAGGTTTTATGAATATCCACCCAAAAAAAGTATGTGTTCTAATGAAAGGTTGGACCCTATGTTTTATTTCTAAGACGCTCTTAATATAAATAAATTATTCATATGAAGAAAATACTGGTGATTTTTGCCAGTAACCACTAACAGACATGCTTCAATTTTAAAAAGTTTTATGAGAGATAAGATGAATTTTATCTCTATTAAGTTGATTCGTCAGAAAACATAAATATACTCACCAGACATAACAAAAGTTGCTAGAAGAATTTGAAACTCGACATGTTCAGTAGATTGGTCATGTGAATTCTCGCCTTCTGGTTGAGACAGAGTTGGCAGTTCTGTTACAGCGTTTGGTACTTGTATATCTTTAAACAGAGAGTGTAAACTAGCCGTACTAGAGAAGGTCTTTTTCTAAAAAAAAAAATAGATAGTTGAATAAATTTGAAAATAAAACAGTACAGTTGTAACAGATAGCACTTCGTAGGAATTTTCAAAACGCAACTAACGCGTCTGTTTTAAATGTTCCCTAAAGCAAGTCGGATTGCCGATCTAGTTATACCAATAAAGTTTGATATAGGATCTGAACTTGCGAACTACTCCATTTGACAAAGTAATATTATAGCACAAATCATTTTTTATTTTATACTTATGTTTAGTTACTAGTGAAAATTACTTTTAATTAAAATCAGATCTAACAGTAAGTAGTCTGCAAATACTTACTAAAGGAAGATCCTCTTGAATGGCATTTGCATCAGGGAATTGAATGCTGGTAAGCAGTGATATAGCCAGCATCAATCTGGCATCTGACACTACGATGTCGATAGATGGTATTTCTGCTTGAATTTTGTTATGAGGTAAACGCGGATCGTCAGTTATCAGACATTTATGATAATTAATTGCCAAGGTAAGTGGCTGAAGTAAATGCATACTTGTCTGCATTGTAGTATGCTTTTCCAAAGTTTTCTTCCAATCTTCCTCGCTTTGGGCTACAATAATCTGAAAATTTTTCATTGATTAAATCGTAAGTATATGTACGAGGCCAGTTCAAAAAACGTCCGAACTTTTTTAATTACATGACTATGGATCCTCGGAGTGACGAGCAGTTGACCGCACTGCAAGTGTCAGCACTGTTAAATTCTAGTAAACAAATCTCTGTATCTAAAATACGGAATGTATTAGAATGGTTATCTATTGAGCACTGTATGAAACAATAACAGATCAAACATTCATGAATACTTTACATGCACGAATCGACCCTATAATATAGAATTTAAGAGAAGGATGGCACTACAAAAAAAAACTAAGGTATAAGATTGTATAATGGACTGCCTAAAAACATCAAAAGATAATCAAACATGCGAGTTTTTAGTTAAAATGTGAGTTATATTATATAATTTGGTTAGTATGTAGCTATTAAGGCTACGACACTTGAGCCAGTGGTTTTGTAACAAAGCAAGTATTCAATACATTGTACATAGATGGCGATTACTGTAGGGCTAGCTCGATTTATAATTTTATTTTTAAGTGTACTTGTTTTTATATCCAGGTTGCCAAATCTAGGTACACATATACCAATAAATATTTTAGAAGAATAATATATTTGGCGATATTTAATAATAATAATAATAATAATAATAATAATGACTTTATTGCTTTCAATACATACAAATTATTATACAAAATTATATAAATATACATAAAAAAATACTGAAAGACAAAAGGCGACGTTCGCACTTACTGGCGAGCTCAAAGATTGAGCCAGCAAATAAGCAGCGCTCTTCCACGCAACCCAGAAAAATATAAATAATTAAGTAATGCATGCAGATTTTCTATGAAAAAAAAGTGAAATTCTAGCTTTCAATAAGAAAGCAAACAAACAATTAATATGGAAACTTAGAAATAATAAAAAAAAAGGTCAAATTTTATAAATTCTAGATCTGTGTTGTTATTATAGTTATTAGTCAATAGTGACGAGTAAAAAATAAAAATAACATGAAATATTATTGTTAAACTAAATTTAATTAACAATATAAATTAAAAATTGTAAGTGATATCTCCGTTAAATAAAAGGTTTTTGACTACTTGTCTAAAACTTGAGAGTGATGTGATATTAAATATTTTAGGGGCAAGGTTAAATAATTTGGCTGTGAAATACGAAAAGCAAGATCGGAATAAGGTTGTAGTGTGTTTCGGAAGTGTTAGGAAATTTTTAAATCTTACATTAACATTATGGACTTCAGATCTCCTTTTTATTTTTTCATACAAATAATCAGGTTTTTTTGATAACAATAATTTATGGATCAGGACATAGGCATGTAACAATCTCCTATTATTTAGATTAAGCCATCCCAAACTAGCCAGATGTTGAGATGTACGGGTACGACGACGAATCCCGCAAATAAATCTAACACACGCATTTTGAGTTCGTTGTAAACGGTTTTTATGAAATTGTGTAAGTGCAGGCCCATATACAATGTCACCGTAATTAAACTGAGACAGCACTAAGCTTTCGCAAAGCAACTTTTTGGTATTTCTGTTGAGAAATTCCCGATTAGAATAAATTAACTTTAGATTACAGAAAGATTTTTTTATTATAGAAGAGATATGTTGCGAAAAGGATAAATCTTCGTCAATGTATATGCCCAGATTTTTCTCACAAACTGAGAATGTTAAAAATTCATTGTTAATACTTACCCTTAGAATATTTTTAATTCTATTTTTAACTTGTTTACGGCCGAAAAGCATAGCTTTGGATTTTGTAGCGTTAATTGTTAAGCAAAATTTGTTAGATATCTCCGAGATAGTTTGCAGATCTTCGTTGATTTTCGTGATAGCTCCATTCGATTCGGATTCTTTAAAGTCAAGGTAGAGTTGAGTGTCATCAGCGTAGAAATGAGAATTCATGTGTTTCAGATATTTAAAAAATTGAGAGGTATAAATTGAAAATAAGAGAGGACCTAAAATAGATCCCTGCGGTACTCCACGTGTAATATGTATTAAATTGGATGTTTTTTCTTCTATTTGAACTCTTTGATATCTTCCATTTAGGTAAGAGCTCAATAAATTTACTGAGGCTGTGTTAAATCCCATAAAATGACATAAAGCTAACAGTAAAGGGTGATTTATTTTGTCAAAAGCTTTTGAGTAATCTAAGAGAATTAGTATACATAGTTTTTTAGCATCTATATACGAGTAAATATCGTCTAATACTTTAAGTAACGCTGTAGTGCAACTGTATTTTGGACGGAAGCCCGATTGATGTTTAGGTAGAAGATCAAATTGTGAAATATGAAAGCGAATTTGTTCGTCTAAAATTTTCTCAAAAGCCTTTGACAGAGTACAAAGTATACTAATTGGCCTCAGATCAGAATATTCAGTTGGGTTGTGTTTTTTGGGAAGCGGCAATACTTTTGATTGTTTCCATAGGGATGGGAAGGTGGAATTATTGATACAATGATTGACTATATATGTCACGTAGGGTAGAATTATAGGGCAAGTATGTAACAGCATTACAATATTTATTTCATCCGGACCAGTAGCATGGGATTTAATGGAGAGTAATTTTTCATATACTTTTAATTCATTAACTTCGGTAAACTTAAAATCTTGCAGATTCTCTTGGACATGGGACTCATAATGATTTAAAATGTGTATGTCTGGGTTATCTAGGCCACCAATACCGTGAATAAAATAATTATTTATTATTTCAGGATTTTTTAGTTCATTGGGAATAGTAGATTTTTTATTTTTTGTTATGTTCAGATTATTTAATTCTTTCCATATGTTACTTTTTTGTCTTAACTTAAATTCCAGGAATGCTTTTTTCTCTCTCTTAATTGCGTAATTAACTTGATTTTTTAGAGTTTTGTAATACTCCCAATGATTAGGAACTTTTGTTTTATTGAATCTCTCTAATGCCCTGTTTTTATATTTAATCATTATTTTTATTGTGTCTGTAAGCCAAGGTGCCTTATTTTTTGTTATTTTTATTTGCCGTACAGGGGCATGTTTCTGAAATAAATACAATATATTGTTATTTAGAATCTTAATTTTTTTGTCAATGTCGTTTGTTGTGTAGATTTCTGAAAAATCACACATATTCAAATCATGATTGAATTCATTTACGTTTAATCTTTTAAAATCGCGGTACTTGTGTAAAAAAGGTTTTAATTTATTTTTAACGTATCCAACGTTACATGAGGGTATTGAATGGTCTGAAACGGTAGAACTGGAAACTTTTATGTCATTAGGAGAAAGTATTTCTGAACAAATAATAACATCTAGTAAATTAGGACCTCTAGTTGGTTGGTCTACAACTTGTATTAGATTATATGAGTTTATAACTGAGTAAAACATAGTGCACCATTTATTATTAAGGTCTAGAAAATTTATATTTAAATCCCCAGCAATTATAATATAATTATGTCTTGTTGCCACCCAGTTAAGACATTCATCAAGTTCGTTTGAGAACTGTGCAAAAGAGAAGTCGCTAGGTCTGTAAGTTGAGCAAATAGCGTACTTATTATTATTATGTATAACTGAAATCCATAATTGTTCAGACTCAGTTCGGTTTAAACTTAATAATACAGAGCCAGCAAAACAATTTCTAATATAAATGGCTACACCGCCTCCTCTTTTTGTCAACCGATCGCGTCGGAATAATTTATACCCAGGTAGAAGTACAAAATCATCATCAATTTGGGGCGAAAGCCATGTTTCAGAGACGGTAATTATATCGTAAATATCACAAACAGTACGTTTAAACTCAAAGAAATCAGCCAACACAGATCTAGAATTGATATGACAAATAGAAAATGAAAACATTAATTTAAATAAACAGTAATTTATAATTTAGTTTATTCCACTAAAGCTAACACCTGTTTTACTTATAAATAGATAATTAGACTAAAAAAAAAAAATTCGCGTATAGAGATGGGATAACTTTGGTTTCACGAGAAATTACTAGTAACTTATACCACTTCTTGTTTGTTTGTCACTTTTATCACTTGACACTGAATTGGACCTGTGAAGCTTAATTTTTTCGAGCTCAGGATCAGCTGGTGAAGTTCTAGCTCTTTTGTTTGTTGTTTCCAGAGCTGGTGCTAAGTTTTGCGGGGTGGCAGGTTCTTCAGTGTTTACCTTAATGTTCTGTTCAAATTCCTTTAAATTATTAATGGTGTATACCACTCCATCAACAAACAAAGACCAATTTTTAATTCTAGCAGATTTTTTTTGGCCTCTAGCTGCTTTAAGGTGCTTGAGAAGAAATGTTTGTGTTTCCCTATCTTCTTTACAGAGATCTTGATTAATAAAAATATTTTTTCCTTTGAGTTTTACACAATTGCGAAGTATTTCTTGCTTTATAAGATAGTTTGTAAATTCAACTTTGACAAGAAAACTTGTTTTACTCGGAATTTTAAAAATGTTGTCAATATCTGTAAGTGATACTTTAACTTTAAGTAAATCTTCTAGCTTTAATAGAATAAATTGTAGTAGATTTTCAGATTCTGGCACTTGTATACCGTGAATAATAATATTATTACGCCTAGACAGTCTTTCCAAAGTTATGCATCTGGTTTCTACGGCTTGTTGTTTAATTTCAAGATTTTTTAATTTATTTGTGTTTTCATCCAACCGATCAATAATATTTTTGTTTTCCTCTTTCATTTGCTGAGACAATTTGTTATTTTCTGACTGAATAACATCCAAAAGTTTCTTAAATAAATCACAGTTACTTAAATCGCCGGAGTCGCCCATCTTTAATTTGAAATGTTACCATCTAACAAAAACTCTTGACGATAAATGAGAATATTTGCCTTGTTACCGACCCAAAATAATATAAAGATTCAAATATCTATTGTTAGAATATATATTGAAGCTTCATACAACTTAAAACAAGTATATTATATATTCATTGACTCACATGGAAAGTTCCAGGAAAATATGTGCACTAGTTCACTGTTAAATTAACGTTTTTATAGGAGCACTTTTAATACGTCTTTGCAGTACAACGATATCTAGTCAATTTAATAATTGCACTGTAACATGAAAAATTGATCTGTCAAAACTTTACCTAGTTGGTAAGTAGGTTAAATGTGACAAAAACAAAAAAAAAACATAATTTTAATCCTAAAGAACAGGGTCAATTGAACTTTTCCACATCGCAATTTTTGGGTTTGAGTGAAATGTATTTTATGGTTAAGTAGAAATTTTATTACTTTATGGTTTTTCCTATTTCGAAGGGTTTATACCTAAAAATTTTTAAAACTTCTAAATCGATTATTTTATCATTTAAATGTTTCCTCGATTCATTTCCATAATAAAATAATTTGATTTTTCTTATACCTACCTATTAAGTAAGAGGTATCTCTAAAATTCATCATAATATTAGTTACGTAAAAAATAAAATTTGACAAGAACATGATCGCTCATGCTTTCGTTGATTAGACAGAATTTGTGAAAATTAAAAATCGATTGTTTCGATTATAATAAGAATTTCGAAACTATGCAAAAGACAAGCCAAAAAAACTGTCAAATTTCGAAGGGTTGAAGTCTAAACACCTAAACAAAAGTTAAAGTAAAACGTAAACAGTTCATTTTTCGTATTTGAGTGGGTTTTAATATTTTTTTGTGCTTTTTAGTTATTTGTAACTTTTATAAGACTCTTCTATTAGTTATAACGATATATTTAGTGATAGTGGTAGTACGTTTTAGTAGTTAATATATAAACTATTACCTTATAAAATATGGGGTATCATGCATATGTCCCGAGTAGAAAGGATTTGAGCAAAAATAAATAAATTCATTTTTATTTGTTATATTTTTTAAAAAAATAAATTTAAAAAAATGTAATTTCAAAGGATGTATTATTAATGATGTCTCCAATATTATTTTCTAACAAAAAAACAGTATTTTTTGTGCAATTGGAAAATCGACTTTTCCCAAAAATCGTTTTGTTCAAAGCTCCTCAATGAATAAAAGTGTAACAAAAATTTAATGTTAAAGATATATAAAGGATTAAATTCCAATATTTTTGACAAATCTATAATATTTTAGGTTGTTTTTAATCTAACATAATATGTTAGTACCAATGCATCATCTTTTTTCTAATAAACTACTTTTTACTCGTTTTTATCTAATTATTTTTATATTTCCTTTCCACCCCTGTCCCCTCAATACATTTAACATTAATAAAACTGATTATAATAACTACTTATCAGTATATATTTAATAACAATTAAAAGCAAACACAAAATTAATCTAACAGAAAAATATCCATTAGTCTTCATGGCACGTCTATGACATACAGTGAGTGCCATAAACTTGGGTCCATATATAGGAATTTGTTTTAATATTATGACTGGGAAAAAAACGTCATAGGACATTCACCTCTACTTATTTAAAAACTTAAAATAACCCATATCAAAGTTGGCTACTTGCATTAATTATCTATCAAATTCGCAATCTTTGAAAAATCGCTTAAAAACCCCTTCTTTTAATGAGTCACAGATAACTTATGCCAGTAGTCAAATTTGATATGGGCTATTTTAAGTTTTAAAAATAACCAGAGGTGATTGCCCTACGACCTTTTTTTTAAATCGTTATATTAAAAAAAACATATGGATCCAACTTTATGGTACACACTGTTTTTGAACGTGCAAAACTATATTTTTGTTATTTTTTTTTATTCTTGTCAACCTTTAGACGAATCGTTTGCGAAGAAAAGTTTTCTATTAAAAAAACAAAATTGCTTGTGCCTTAAAACCTTCCCGATTTTGTCACACTATAAATATCTTTAAAACCATTGTGAAAATATACAGAACGACAACGTCGTATTATCATATACAAGTATATTTGAAGGTCGGTTCGTATTGTACGTTAAAATAATTTGACATGTCGTTTGCATTTCTAATTGGTCAACCATTATTTTGACATATGACGTTTGCTTTTCTGATTGGTCAACCATTAGTTGTCGCCCAAGATCCAATGGATGTGTAACTTAGCCTTGCATGTCGCATTGGTGGTGAACACGCTGTACTAAAATGTGGCAAAATTTGCAAATTGAAATCATGCTTTTTGTAATAATTATCAAACATACAGCCTTTATATTGTGAGAACGTTAATAAAAAAAATATAGAGAATGCATTGAAAATAATTTGCTTACTAATCCTTGAAATAAAATTTTTAAAGTTTTTAATGATAATGTCAAATTATTAGTGGAATATGTTTATGTTCAATTAGGCATTCCAAACAAATGAATTACCAGTGGGCAGGTTTGGTATATCTAAGGGTGGCGACATATGGTGTATTCTATCTACTTTACGTAAAATCATGAATAATGGATTACATTTAAATATTTTATGTCAAACACAATAAAAATAATATTTAAAAAACCCACCTATACATTTCTTCATAAATTGGCAGGCTTGGCGAGTACTACTTCGAATAAAAATAGCGTCCAAGTTGCAAGACTATGTCGCTACCCCCTTAAATATACAAGAATTTCCCACTGGTACCTATTGTTTGACAGGTCGTTGGAATGCCTAATTCATTCTTACAACATTGCTGTTGACATGTAATTTCCTTGTAATTTTTTTATATTATCATAAAAAGATTTACTAATACGTTGTTAAGTTGCCATTTTTAGTCCATTTCCCAGTCTTAAGTATAAATATAATATAAACACTTGCTAAATACATTTCAGTATTTCTTTCTATAAACTTACGCGTAAATGACGAATGATGGGCTTCCAGTTACAACATTGAGACGAAAATAAAGTCATCACATTTGGCAAAGGATCTCCAAACCCGACAGGTTCGATCATCTGTCAGGGTGATGCTCATAGTTTTCTTTTCGATTTCAATGAATTTGTGCATTTTGAATTTTTACCCCAAGGTCAAACAGTCAACTGTCAGCACTACGAAGGCGTTTTGAAAAGATTGTGTAAAAAAAATTCGCAAAGAAACCACAGTTGTGTCGAGACAATTCATGGCATCTTCACCGTGACAATGCACCTATCCATTCGACCTTATTATTTTTAGGCCAAATATCAGATAACTGTCCTTCTCCAGCCTCCCTGCCATCCAGACCTTGCTCCCTGCGACTTTTCCTGTTTTAAAAATTAAAAATCAGTTCTGATTGTACACGTTTCGATGGATATTCCAAAAACACCGCTGGAACAGCTGCCTGTATAGAGGAAAGAAGTAATTTGCTGTATGTGAAATTAAAAAAAAGTTCAGTTATTTTTTGAACAGACCGTGTATACACAATATAGTGCAACAGATCAATCCTAAAAACGTACGTTGAGTCTTATTTTTGAAAGATTTAGGGTCGATTTCACCGTTGTGTTAAACGGAGATTAAAATGACATTGTTAATGTAAAAATGTCATTTTAAACTTCGTTTAACACAACGGTGAAATCGGTCCTTAATAAATTAATTCCATTAATATGAAAAACAAAACAAAAATAGTAAAACACCTGTCAACTTTTCTTTTTAAAACAAACATTACCTGCAAATTGTTCAAAACTAAATCGAATTTGTCATAAACATTTTCCTTCATATAGCTTAGAATTTCTTCTTGATTTAGGCCTTTATCAAATTGTTTTTTCACTTCAGAACCTGTGAGCCTTCTTCCTCGAGAAAATATTTTTAAGTTACCAAGATCAACTACTATGACATTTTCATTACCAGTATATTTTCCTTCATAAGGCATGATGAAATAGGGCGCCTGAAAATCGATATTGATATCGAGTATCTGGTGCTTTTCTAACGTGTATTGTAGACCCAACGAAGACATTTCTTTTATTTCTGTCATTCTAGTTACTGCTGCGTCTTGTAATCTAAAAATAAATAATTGTATAAATGCAAAATTATTATTCTTTTACACAATATATAACATAATTGGACACATGGCTGTATACATGATAAACAGTAGTACAAAAAATCTGATCCATATTTAAAATTATGAACCTGAGGATGGCTCCACAAAAAAACGAAACATTCTGGTACTAATTTGAGTATGTGATTTTCAAGCAATTAAGAAACCAAACAAAAAATCTTAGTAAACAACTTGAAAACTGTCCTGGATATTTGTGAACTGTTCACACCATATTAGGGTAAGTCAAAAAAACTAACCTATCGAATTTATGGGTTAAAATGAACCTACATACTAAGAAAAAAATTTCCCTGCAAGGCAGGATTTTTTGCTCAATTTTAAAAGGTGTATGTGAGCATTCAAAGTTTCCCATTTAAATAACATGTAAAAAAAAATCTTTTTTCATTAAAAATACCATAACTTTTGAACCGTTTAGGATAAAAATTTTTACTTCGTGGATTCTTGTAGAGCATAAAATTTCGTAAAAGTCTATCCCAGGATTATTTTTTTTCAATTCAAAAAATCATATATTTGAAAGCTTTGAAAAGTGAAAAAAATCAAAATATTCAGTTTTAGTGTATTTTGACTAAAAATGTTTATATTTAACAAAAATTTGGATTTAAATAATATAAAATAGTTAAGAAATATCATTAATAATCTAGATTTGTCAAAAAAAAGTTCTTATATTCATTAATTAATTTAACAAAATATTTTTGCATTGCCTTATTTTTGAAAAATTTTTCTCACAATTGTTAACGTTATTCATTACAAAAATTAAATTTTTTAACATTCAAATGATTTCAAGACATCAAGTCATAATTCACTTAACAGCTGTCGGTAAAAAGTAAAATCAGCTGTTTTCGTAGTTTATTCATTATAGGATCGTTTGATTTGATCGAGCGAGCGCCGAGGAGATCGAGAAGTGATGACGTCACAATAAGGCATTGAGATTGAATCAAATCAAATAAAACAGAGTAAAAAACATCACTTCCGATTCTGACACCGTGGTGTCAAGATTGAAATGGCGGTCTCAGAATCGGGAGCCATGTGTGTATGTGTGTCTGGAAAAATCTTAAATAAAAGTGGTCATCGATTAGTGATTCTAGCCTTAATGGGATTACGCATCCTGTTAAGAAGTTTCAAATACATATTTTAATTATATTACTTGAGGGTATCTGATTGCCAAAAGCAAGACAACGATACTCTCCCGTTTTGATAGCTGGGTAAATTGTCGTGTAGGATATAGCCCAAATAAATATAGTTTAAAAAAACTAAAAAACACGCTTTTAGAGCATATCAAACTAAAAAGTTAAAAATAATTTACTTGTAGTTTTATAAGTATTGTTTATGTAAAAGCACGGTTTGAAGCTAGTAGTCTGATAGAGGCTCCAGAATTATAAAAATATCAATGAAAAGATTTCAAATGCTACTGTATTAACATTTTCGCGACACTTATGGTACCTCACAGAAAGACTTGCAGCAATTTCTTTTTAGATTCTAGTATAAGCTTGGTATGAAAAAGAAAATGATTAATGCTACGAAAAAAGACGAGATCAAAGTTGATGAAAACAAAATTACATTAACTAAAACACAACTTGAGATGATTTGCTCGAAAGATATCAGTGATTTTATCATAAAAAAAGATCGTTAGAATTTTTTGAGTGACTGGAGTTATCATGAGACTTTTTAAATATTGAGCCGGAACATAGGGCCGATGATGATTCATACAAATGATGTTCCGATATTGTTAAAAGCATCAAATGTGTTAATGATATTGCTGAACGAGCTATTGCATTGATACAGAAATACTATCGAACTCTAAAAAAAATGAGGAACAAAATCATCTTACAAGTAGTGCAATTACATCGTCAGCAATATCCTAATTGTAATAAATTATTTCAATTGCAACAAAAAATTAATTATTAAACACAATAGGTTTTCTTTTGACAAATCTAGATTTTTAACGATATTTTTCAACTATTTTATATTATCTAAATCCAAATTTTTGTTAAATATAAACATTTTTAGTCAAAAAACACTAAAACTGAATATTTTGATTTTTTTCCCTTTTCAAAGCTTTCAAATATACGAATTTTTGAATTGAAAAACATAATCCTGGGACATATTTTTTAGGAAATTTTATGCTCTACAAGAAACCGCGACGTAAAAAATTTTTCTTCAAAAGTTATGGTATTTTTAATGAAAAAAGAACATGGTTATTTGAATGTGAAACTTTGAATGCTCACCGACACCTTTTAAAATTGAGCAAAAAAATCCTGTCTTGCAGGGAAAATTTCATTTTAACCCATAAATTTGATAGGTAAGTTTTTTTGGCTCACCCTACACCATATTATTGTCATTCTGAATAGACCACTTTTAACCCATTTACCCTAATCTGCATTTTCAAGCATTTACGAGATCTACTCTCTAATGTGAAACTTATTAATATACTCACTGAGTAACTGAAGAGTCGGGTGGAATGGTGAAAATCTGGACCAGTTTGTTAATTGTTTTGGCATCATAAATAATCCTTAAGGGTTGGGCAGTGACGTGAATCCTTTGATCGCAGTTTTTATCAATAGGATTCTTTTCATATAAAATATCTAACAGGCCTCCTTCACTAGCTTCAGATGAAATTAAATATGGCACATAATCTGCATCTGACAAACCTGTCCCAGTGAAGTCATCAATTTTTACTTTAACCCTAAAAGTATACATTTAAATAATCAAATTATTCCATTTTTTATTTTTATTTTTTATTCAGTCAATATTAAGACTCTGAATGTACGTTTTTTCAAGTTTAATAAAAAAAAATAGATTTGAATCTTCTTTAAGACAGAAATAACTTACCCTAGTCCTTGTCCTGCTGGTCGAGTTTCTAATCTGCATTTGACAGTGTTAAGATCGCATTTAAAAACTGATATAAACTTATTATTTTTTGCTACATCGCTCAACTCTATTGTAAACATTTTCAATACGAATGTAGCAACAGTATCAATATATTCTTCAGGGTATATAACAGGAGATGCATTTTCTTGATAGCCAATGGCTTGATATAACCGCTGTTTTTCCTCTGCAGTCATTTCTTGCTTAATCTTTGATACTAAAAATGTTTGTATATAAATAAATTTTGTGGAAATAAAAATGTGCTATTTATTAGTAAAATATTATTTTCTTATTGTTTTCTCTTTGACCATGTACGAAAATGAACTTACTTGCTGATGTCTTTTGTAGATCATCACTGGACTGGGATGACCCACCCCACATCCAACTGAGCCATCCCTTTTTTTCATCTTCTGTGCTCTCTCTACGCTCTTCTGCATGTACTTGCTCTCTAATTATAATTAGATTGGTTAAGTCCAACACTTTCTCACATTCGTTAAACCTTCCAACGTCGGGGTCTTTCAGCTAAAAATAATTAAAAATGTTAGGTAATCATTGAAAGTTTTTGTAACATTATCCAAATTAAAATGTAAAAATAAACTCTTATAGGCGGTTCCAGAAATGTTCATTACAATTTATCAGACTGATAAACTTTGATGGAGCGTGTGAATGTGATATATCTGAGTGACATGAACTTTAAATAAACTCACAGACAAAACATCTGTCAAACATTATCTAGCTCAGTAATTTTAATGATTCTTCTTGCAAATGGCTGTTGTATACTCGGATATTTTTTAATAAATACAATCCACATTATCAAACTTGTCAGTAAAACTGCAAACTTTAAATCAATCTTGATAACAGTAAAAAATGTAACGCAATATTCTAAGATTTAGCGAAGGCATTTAACACAGTACATCATGGAAAAACTACTATTAGAGTGTGGTACTGTATTGTTTTTTTAATGATTATTTAAATTACTGTTCACAATATTATGTAAAAGTTTATAGATTTCTAAGTGAACTGCATCCGGTGAGAGTCGGTGTGCCTCAAGAGACAGTCGTTGTGCCTCTAATCTTCACCATTTAAGTATATAAATTCTCTATTAACACGACATATATAGCAAAGTACTAACATATGATGATGACACTGTTAGCGTCCAAGATGGTATGAATGTAATAAAGATTTGGTTGGGTGGGTATCAGCTGCCTAATGTAAGTATATTTGTATTTCGCGCCATCTTAACATTAGTAACCATGTTGGTATTACTGTTTAGGGTGAAACTTGATAGTTGTCAGTCCGTCACTAGTGTTTCCGTTCCTTGGATCGATTCTGATTTATGATCTCCTAACGCGAGGTACTTTAAGGTTAGGTTAAGTTGTATGTTTTTGGTTATGATGTAAAATGCCGTCATGTTGTTATCAGTTAATTTTGTAGGAATAAACAGCCATCCAAGTAGAAAGTGTTTAATTTTATGGTCTCTCACAATAAGACCAACTATATAGCCATACAACACTGTGCAAGGGAAATAATAAATCAGCAAGTATCAGGCAAAACTAGTGCCATCTACTCTAAAAGCCAAGCAATTCTCTATCACCAGAAATCAAATCACGACTGGTGGAAGACTGCCTAGAAGACCTGACAGAACAAGTAGTCAAAACAAAAATGTCCTTAGCCTGGGTACCAGACCACAAAGGATATCAGGGTAATGAAGAGGCTGAAGAACTAGTACGATAAGGCTCAGATAAGGCCATGACAGGCTTTAACCATTCTGTAGCGTTATTTGTGCAAGACATCCATCAAACAATGCATACAAAAATAGTCATAGAAATGATGGAACAACTATCCAGGATTGAGACAGGCCAAAGATTTCATTAAGGAAGACCTATATAAATATATACAGTAGTTTCATTATGGCATTTGTATAGTAGGGACAGAAGTTGGAAAGGCTTTTGGTAGGTAGAGAGGTGGTAAAAGTCAAACCCCGTCGGACGACTTCGATTATTTCACAGTAATGTTTGTACGCCATAGTCGTCTCATAGAATAAAAATAATACCAAACATTTTAAATTATTATTGGCGGAATCGGGCAAACGTATCTATTTATGGGCTATATATCATTATTTAAACAAGTAATACTATTTCACATCATAATTCTACAAAATTTCACAATTTATTAAACTATTTACATGAAATTTTTATTGGCATCTATAAAATAATTTTCTATGTCAATGTTTCGCGTTCACTTCGGTTAGCTCCGCGTCAAAACCGTCAAATTCTGTGTATGAAGTGGGAGAACTGACAAATGCCTTTCCAACTTCTGCCCCTGCTATAGTGGGTACACCTTATTTAAATCCATATTGATCAGTTGACAGTAAATATATTTATCGTCATTTATTTAACAGTTCAGTAAAAGTATTTTCAAACATTTGACTTAAGCTACTTATTAAATTGTGTTAGTATTCTTTTGGGGTTTCGAATATTATATCAAGCTTGTAAATAAAGTTACAAAACACTTACTTTTTTATGTAGTTTCCTATTAAATAATTGTTTATATTCTCTACACATATTCCTGTATTCTTTAATGTGATTCCAATCCCACTCTCTTTTCTTTCGTCTCACTTCATATTCCAAAACAGAGTCAATAGCAAAATGCCACCATTCACGATAGTGCCCCTTGTAAGTAGTTACATTCGGTCTGAACTTTCTAAAAGGCAAGCCCCGATCCATTCTTTCCATGGAATCCACCAAAGCTATTATATCTTGATATTGACATCTATTCAATCCAACATACAGGGTTTCCATTTGTAAGTTGAGATGGAATTTGGGAATGGAGTATGCTGGATTATCAAGACTAGGCTTCTGATTCATTTTAAGTCTGGCGTCAGCATTTATTGGTCCCACAACTAAGCAGAAAAATAAGACAAACATTAAGTTCTGTATTTTTTTGCGGGATGAGAGCACTTAAAATACAATATTTATTAAAATAACAGAACTTAGTAATAATAAAAAAAATATAATATTATTTAGTAGACATTGATTTTTTAGAGCTAAAAAGTCATCAAGTGTGCATTATTTACCAAAATCCGGGTAATTATACAATACCATGTTCTTAAAGGTAATAGTTTGAATGATGATTAAAAAATACAAACAAGGATGTACAGTAAGTAATGTTCTAGTGTTCTAGAGTTTATATGTATAATCTATATTATTTATACAGGAGAATAATGTCCATTCTAGAACGTAATAACATATGGAAATTCCAAAAGATTATGAGGAGCACAAGATTATGAGCTGCACAAGATTATGAGTTGCACAAGTTATAGAACAAACGAATCACTGACAGTGAACAAGTTAACTATGAATGAACTGTTTTAGAGTCCCTCTCGCTATGATGACTTAGATGCTGAAAGTTTTACCAAAATGTTAAATATTAAATCAGAATTATCAAGATATATGTGCAAATTAGAAGTCAGTTCTATGCTTAACAATCAACGAAATTGGATATTCGACAGTCATAATTATAATTCACAAAGGCTAAATGTTGAAAATTTAATGATTTTACATGAAATAAAATGCTCAATTTCACTTCTGGAAAACTATATTATACAAGGCACAAATCAGTAGGAATAATCTACTTCATTTAATGTATATAATAAATATAAAAAAATACTTACTGTAAGTGTATCCTTCTGGAAGTTTTTTTTGGGACGCTATCCCATTGTTAAGTTTTTCCAACATTTTTTCAGTTGTAAGATCAGCATATACAGAACAATTACAATTCAAATAAATTGCCAAATTTTCCATATACAAGATCTAAAAATATAACAGCAAATAAATATTTAAAATATATTTAGTCACATTATGAAATTTACAAATATTTAATTTTTCATAGAATTTGCAGTTGGTTTACTCCACATTTTTTATTTTAATTAAGATAGTGCATATTACAAAATGTTTTTAAAAACTAAGACATATTTTCTATAGAATAAATTTGATAACTAGAATATTTTTGGCTATTTGGGATATTATTAGACTACAATTTTTTAAATATCATATAATAATTGATTTATGCCAATGGCATCTAAATTAAATAACATGGCGCTTTGAAATCTTATAAAGTGACATCATAGGATCAAGAAATATAAAAAAAAAACAGATACCATAACTGATTCTACTAACGTGTAAATTTGGTTAACAAATATCATTAAAAGCGGATTTGTTCAATTAAAAAATAGAAGAATTTTTCATTCAATTTTATAAAGCTTTTATCCTTTGAGACTTTACAATACAGGCTGCTATAAATTTAGTGGACATTAATATCATTAAAGGGGATTTGTCCAATAAAAAAATAGATGAATTTTTCATCCAATTTCATAAATTGAGCCTAATCCTTTGAGACTTTACAATACAATAAAAAATATAGGTGTTATGAAAGTTATAAAAAATCTAAACAACTAAAACACTTACTTTATATATTTTAACAAGATCTTCAGAAATAACTTTCTTCCAATCTGAATCTGTGCTTTCCACAGCCAACTCATCCAAAGTGATACCAAAAGCAAATGGTGCCTTGGAATTTGTAATTTTGTCTTCATATCTGATGTGAATATTCTTGATATTAAGTTGCAAATTCTTGATCACGGTAGTGACGAGTTTTTCGGAAAATTCTGCAGTCCATCCTTGCTTAGCAGGAGCCTTTCCCGACACTGTCAAGATTCATATTGTTTCTTAATGTATGCAATTACAAGAGAGTAAAGAGCCACTTTATTTAGCAATTGATGACAAACTTTTTTGTCAAATTATGTCTTCAGAGACATCAACTAGTAGTTTTTATCAGACATAAGGGGTTATGATGGACAAGTAATGTTATTTTTAACAGACACGTTATTTGTGAACAGATTGTTATTTCTGTGTATTTATAAAATAACAGACCTGCTAAAAATAACACAGGTTGTCAATCATAACCCCCATAGTTTAATTATTTTTCATGAGCACAGAGTACACATGATTGTGTATCAAAATTATCATTGGGATTAGAAGTTATAGTTCCCAGGAGTGTCAGGAGTTAAAAGAGTAGATCATAGGTACTTTGTGCCTGTTATAAGAATGTCACTAGTTGCATAGAGATAGGGACGTTATTAACTACCCCAAGAGGAAGTTAGTTACTTTGTTCTCTGATGATACACAATGCACATAATGAGGCCTAAGTGTGGTAGAGCTGAGATACATGCTTGTGTATCAAGGTGTTCATCGAGATTAGACATTAAGAGCCTATAATATATTTTTTTAAATAAAGCCTATATGAAATATTTATTCCTGAATGAATGAAATTAACATACATTTTATCAAACATTAACTATGTACTTATGTGTTTCTAATAACACGGCTATTTTTTATATTAAAAAATCTTCGATTGCTGTATTAAATTTAAAAGGAGTCTTAATATTCACATTTCCAAAGATAACATATTCCAGTTCACAAGCTTTTCAGTTTGATGAAATCTCAGTAATTCATTATTCATTAAAGCAAACATTCCTACATCATAGCTATTTATAAATGTATTATCAAATTTATAATATTATTCTTTTTGTCAAAAAAATCTGTTTATACAAATTTAGTAAATAACCTTTTTTTATTGTATAGTGTTACAAATATTTCAAGGTAATGTTTGCTTTAAATAGAATTATTGTGTAGGAGTACATGGAAAATTGATAAAATGTATTGTTCAAATTTAATTAAGCACCGAGTTTCCTGCAATGTTTTTAAAATGTATGCACACAACTTTAGCAAAAATAATCTGATTAAAATAAGTGTTTTAATAATATATCATTGCAATATCAGAAAAGAATTTACTAAAAGAAGTACCTAGGACCCAAATATATTTTCTTGAAACTGATATTTCAAAATAAATACATTCTATTTTTTTTTTATCACTAATAAAAATATACCTGTTAAAGGTCTAGCTTTCGTTTGACTTACAATAGATTTCAACAGGTAGATATAGAATACCCTAATTAAAAAAATATATATCATTTTTCTTACATTTTTCTGCTGTTATCCTTTTAACTTCTTCAATTCTGTCAATTTCTTTACGTTTAAAGTCCAATTTTTGTTGTTCTTCTTTGATTTGATCATATTTAACCTGCTGATTAGGATGGACCAGTAAATATACATCTTCTACAGTTATTACTGTTCTCTCTGTGTAAAGGGATTTCCATGGTATTTTTAATACAAGTTTCCCTAAAACATTTGATTTTTGAAAACGAAGAAAAACAAATTAAATGTTATTGTCCCACAGTGACAAAAAATTCATTTTTGATCAGAAATTAAATATATATATCATGTTTGTCTATAAAAAAATCGAATCCTTAAAAAGAAAGCCTTTATATAAAAGCTAAAAAATGAATAGGTAGTAAAATAGGTGCTTTACGCGGTTACTATTAGAACTTATAGTAAAAAATCTGAAAATCATTAAAATTCCGACAAATAGTATTTTTTTTGTATTTCAACTTGGTCTTCAACAAATAAATTCTTAATATATGTGAAGAACTAAAAGAGTAAAGTCTTATATCAAAATATATATCATAGGGTCCCACAATAGATCTGAAAAGGTCGAGATGGATAAGGACAAATAACATCTAACGCCCTTCAAATTTAATAGGTTCTTTGACAAAATTTGATAAAATAGTCTTAAAAATTATTCTGGTAATAAATTCTATTTCCAAAAATTTTTTATAAAAGAAAAATATAAAGATTTTCTAATATTAAATTGTATTGAGAGCCTTAAAGTTGTACAATGATAATAAGGCAGCACTATACAGGGGCATTTAAGAAAAAATTTCGGAAACCCTCTCCTTTAAAAACTACTAGATATTTATTTAAACAAAAAGCAGCAATTTTCATAGATTTAATACAGAATGGGGCGTAATTTTATTTTTTATTTCTTTTTAAAATTATCAAAACAAATACTTTTGGAAGGTTTACAAAAATTCAAGGTTTCTCCGCCCTAAATTTAAATATTGGTACTTCCTGAAAATTTCACAAAAATCGGACTAAAATAAAAGCTCAAAAGAAAATTTTTAAGCTGTTCGGTTTGCTCTTAACATTGAACATTTGTGGTTTTGCCATTTTTAACTGAGCTGATTATGTTACATAAAATAGTCAATTTAAATCTGAAATTTAGTTTTGTTTTAGTAAAATTATGCCAAAGAAGGCAACAGAGCACCCTATTCAAAAATGATCTTATCCTTACACCATATTTTTAGGCTAATTTTAGGCTCTTGAAATATAAAACTTGCTATTTTTAAAAAATTATGGGCGCTTCAAACGAAGCCAGCAGAGCACCACAATTTTTAAAGTTTTTATCTAAAAACAACCATACCACTTTTTTAGGCTCTTAATATATATTTAAAACATTCTGAATAATTTGCTATTTTTAAAAAATGATGTCAACAGGGTGCCTCCATTTTTAAGATTTTTTTCTAAAAACAACAAAACCACATTTTTAGGCTCAAATATTTCTGAAAAAATGTACTATTTAAAAAAAGTTGCTTTGCTAGCTTCGAAAAAAGATAGCAGAGCACCTCATTTTATTAGGGTTTTTCCTAAAAATAACTATACCTACTATATTTTTTGTCCGTTTTTAAGCTTTTAAAATATTACAGAATTCCATAAAAATTTGCTCTTTTTAAAAAATAGAGGATGCTTTGCTAACTTCGAAAGAAGCCAGTAGAACACATTGTTTTTTTTTTCTTTGACAAATTTGCCACGTTTATAGGTTATTTTTAAACTCTTCAAATATTACAAAAAAATCCCAAAAAATTGGACATTTTTAAAAAATATGAGGTTGCTTTGCTGGTTTCAAAGTTTTTTCTAAAAACAACACCACATTTTTAGGATTTTTTTAGGCTCTTGAACCATTATAAAACACTTCAAAAAATTTGCTATTTTAATAATATATGGACTTTACTGACTTCGAACTAGGTCAGTAGAGCACCTCAGATTTTTAAGGTTTTTACCAAAAATTTTGGCTACATTAAAGTTCTTGAAATATTATAAAACATTCCGAAAAAATTTGCTATTTATTAAAAATAAGAACTTTTTTTAAGGTTTTTTATAAAAACTGTGCCAGATTTTTTTTTAACGTTTCAAGAGCCTAAAAATGATTTATTTATTTCTAAAATTGGTTGTTTTTAAAAAACATTTTTAAAAATCGTGGTGCTTTGCTTGGGTTTGTTTGAACCTAGCAAAATATTTTATAAAAATAGCTATTTTGCAAAAGCCTAAAAATGTAGCATAGTTGTTTTTAGAAAAAAAAAACTTTCAAAAAAATGAGGTGCTCTGCTGGCTTGGGTGCAAAGCACCATATATTATTTAAAATAAGTAATTTTTTAGAAATTTTTTTATATTTCAAGAGCCTAAAAAATATCCTAAAAATGTGATTGTTTAAAAAAAAACTTAAAAAAGCTGCTGGCTATAAGCTACTAGAGCAACTTGATTTTTGTAAAAAATGAGGAGGGAGCAGGGTTTCAACTCAAACTTCCCTAGGTGCTTTGCTGCCTTTTTAGTATAGTTCGATTACTTCTTAATTAGTTTATAATATTACCATCCTCATTCTTCATGGTAATAAGAATAAAAATGCTAAAAAGCAATGAGGAAAATTCAGGAATACAGGAATACATTCTTAAACCTTGAAGAGCGAAAACAAATCAGAGAAAAATTGGGAAATTGTAATTAGACATTCCAAACAAAAAAACTTTTGGTGGGAAAGGTTGGTATATCTAAAGGGGTTGTGACATATGATGTATTCTATCTACAACATGTGAAATCATGAATAAAGGATTAAATTTAAATATTTTATGTCGAACACAATGAAAATATTATTTAAAAAAACCACTTATACATTTAAATTGGCAGACATGATGACTACTATTTCGAATAAAAATAGGTCAAAACGTAGAAGGCTATGTTGCTGACCCTTAGATAGACAAGCCCTTTCAACTAGCAGCTGAATGCCTACCTGAAACAACTCTTCAGTCTATTTAATTATTATAGCAATCACAATAACTACAAATTTAGGAATAAACTAAACCCTAAGTAAATTATGAGGCACTTCATCTAAATATAAATAAGATTAACAAAATTAAAATAAAGATTGTAAAAGAGTGGATTCAAAACCTAAATTATGATTTATTTCTTAATCAACTTTAAACCCATTGTCATTTTCGGAGTTTTTGATATCAATTGCATTAATAATCCTGCTTCATTATCAGAACGTTAATTTTAATTGTTTATATAAAAAAAATTAGCATAGCAGTTATAATTTTGTTTTTTTAAGTCTCAAGTCAAAATTTAACACATGTTCCCCCTTCTCGATTTTTTTAATGTTGACCTTTCTTGCATTTTTGGAGGTTAGTTAATCAGTATAAAGATAAGCTAATCAAAAATATACCTACCACAATCTTTCTGGTACTTCCTCTGTGTTTTCAAGAAAATAATTTTAAGAAATGATAACTTTTAATAAATCATTATTAATTTATATTAATACTTAATAGGGATATACTTTTAACTAATTCATAGATCTAAAATATTTGCTAAACAAAATTAAGAATATTAAAATTGTGAAAATGTAATAAATATGTCAACCAGTCAACTTCCTTTCCTCCTAGAAATCATAAAGACTATTGGAGTATTTTATGAGCCATTAAAAGTTTATTTGGTGTTAGACCATACAGAATAAAATTAGTATTAATAAAAATGACTAGCGACTTGATTCTATCATCTCGGTAAAGGTCAGTTTAGATGACCTTATCAAATTACATACCTTCTATAATTAATTACCTTAATTACTAATAACACTAATAGATATTCATAAACATTGGATTTTCACCCACCTATTTTTCCATAAACACATTGTACTGGTAAATCTAATTCTTCTAAGGCAGCTGGTTTTATGACTAAATTTTTCAACTCTATATCACCTGAAAAAAGATAAATCAAATAAATTCTTCAGAAATTCTTTAAATTGTCCTTTTATTACCTCCCCAAATTCCAACATTTAATTGTTTTTCATCCAAATTTTCCACGAATTCTCCCAGGTACTTATTTAGGACATAAGACAAAGCACTTTGGAAAACCATTTCGGTTTCCTAAGGGTTGAAATCACAATAAACTTCTTGAATTTCTAAATTTAGAGATTACATATCTTACTGACATGACGTTTGCAATTCAAGGTTATGTTAAATGTTTATGTTTCCAATCGGCGGAACTGCCAACATTATAAAATATGGATCAAGGTTAACACCTAAAATTATACAACCAGTTTAACTTTTATTGATTTTCAAAATTTGAATGTATACTCGGTTGCCTAGTACACAAATATAAACAACTGCTTTTTATGAACATAGGCGACTCTCATTACTTTTCCCTTACTGCAATTATAGGTACATTTATTTCTTTAATATCTATTTTGCTGCTGAAAATTTATAAAATTTACACCGTTTTTTTGCTAGTATTTTTACAATTTACAACACAGCAACTCCGGTTGCTCATTAAATTGCTTTTTAACTATTTTTTTTTGTAAATAAGTAAAATAAATATGTATATTTGACATGTCAAAATTAAAAATATCGCCCTAAAATGCACGAATTATCCGCAGCTAGGCTACTATCGCTTTTGCTTCCCCTACCATAACTTCGCACTGAGCAAATATACTACGTCTCTACTCTCTGCCGAAAATGGAAATGTAAAAATAAAATGTAGAAGACTTATTTAAAACATGTAACGTTTTATTTATTTACAATTTACAATACTGATAATATAGATAATATTCACAAATATAATTTTAATATAGGTCTGGTTGTCTAATTCGTACTTCTTTATTCAGATTTTTACAATGATCTTGCAATAAATCCATTATATCATTTTTATATTCCTCTGGCGTTCTTTTAAGATTTGTAGCCCAGTAATAGAGTTCCCAGTCATTTGATGGTCCATTTATTAATCTTAAAGAAAATCAATACTAAATTTAATTTAAAAAGTAAAGTGGTGCTTAAATATTTCATTTTGGTAATGTCTGTTTACATTGTCTATTTTTTTTTCTTTTATGACTACTGTAGTTTATTAAAAAAGCACAATATCTTAAGAAGTAGAATATTGTCAGGTATAATGTGACATTTTATTTAAAAAACAGGTGTTCTTTTAATAAAAGTGTCACAATGACATCCTTCACATGGTGAATTGAGTCACAAAGGCTTATAGCCTTTTTGTATTTTGAATCACGGTGTTAACGTTTGGTCAAGGGTTGTAACATGTGCCCCAGATATTGGAGTTAGTAAGTTAATTTGTTTGTATAGATATTTTTTATAGTTGTTGTAGACCATATTTGTGCATGTCGGGTTGTAACCTATTTATATAATCGTTTTAAATGAAATATTAGGTGATCCTGTAGTTGTTATTGTCATGTATTTTCTTATTTAAATTATATTTAATAATTATTATAAAAACAAAAAACCTAAGAAAATACACAGGACAATAACAAACTGTTACTTTACAAATAGTATGATAAAATGAAAATAAGAGATCTGGCAAGAGGTGACATGTGTCCAATTCAAATACTAGATAGCAGTGCAGAGTGGTGTGGATATGCACATTACAAGGGACCATCAACTACATTAACAATGATCTAAAAAATGTAATTAATAATATTTCTTACCTGTCATATTTAGCCAGTTGTTCGTCGTTAAATGTTTTTAAATATTTAGCAGCAAAAGTGCTTAATAATAGATCATTTTCCAACATCCCACGTTTTCTTGATTGATAAAGTAATCTGAAACATGAATGTATTAATTTTGAATTCTTGAAGTTTTTCCTTTCAATTTTTTTGAGAATATCCAATACTAATTGTATAGTTAGTTTCTATCATCAATTTTTTTAAAATATGCTGCTTTAAAATAAGTTGATAAATTTTAGAACCTTGCTCTACGGATTTCTGTGGTCTCATTCTCTCTAGAAGAAGGCCTGGGGATTGTAAATAAATCATCCGGTGGGTCAATTATTTGAGAACTGAAAAATTTGGTATTTGGTGTTGACAATAACCTCAAATACCTTCCCTACAATAAAAAAATTATTTTCCCTATATTTTTAATTAATAAATTTGTTCAAACTTACATTTATACACATTTTCAATAAGGATGAATTCATATTTTTCTATTTGTGTTTTTAAAATTATGTAAGTTGTAATAAAAAATGTCAAAATGTCTCGTTTAAGTAAATCTAACAGAGACAGATGGCACTACTTTAATAATAGGATTGGATTGGATCCGTTTTATGCAACTCACATTACCTCGTAATGAATACCAGTGGCGGGTAAGTAACTTTTTCAAATAAAAAAATATCTGCAAAAATAAAATGAATCGTAAAAAATTTAAATAAAATTCGAAACTAAGTAAAAATAAAATGTAAATAAAAAACTAAATGTAATCTTCGTAAACGATAAAATAACAGAACAGGTCATTGTAGAAATTATATATGCTCAAATGTCAAATATGTACGTAACTCGAGAATTAGAACAGTAGATGTTTATGGTACACATTATTAATCTTTATTAGATATAATCTTTTAACAAAAACTTGTATATTTTAGTTATATGTTCTTAAATTACTTATATCTTTAAAAATATAGTTGCTAGAGAATATAAAACTATAACAAAAAATCTCAAAAATACAAAATATGTTAACAATCCTTGTTTTCTTTATCATGGCTAGTGTGGTGTAAAAATGAAACAAATGGATAAAAATGGTGTTTACAAACTAATAACTTTATTACTGTAACCTACCGCACCCAGGTACCTTTAATAATTTATTAATTCAATTTTATTAAAGAAAATAAGTTGCTTTCTTATTAAATTCAAAATCATTCATTTAAAGAAAAATCTCCCAGATAATTAAATCCTATTTACGGCATTTAATAAATATTATCTATAACCCTGCCCGTAAGAGATTCAATTTCTTACAAGTGTCTGGCAACCCGATCTAAAAACCACCATACAACATAAGTTGTCATAAAGTAATTATCATTTAAACACTTAACGCACTTATCTTGGGTCAGTTTTGAATAGGAACATTGTTTTCGATACACAAAATTTTCAAGACTAGTAATAAATCGACCACCCCTTTTCTATCCACCCAAATTCGTTCACACGAGAATCTGACGTCACAAATATTAAATCGGGTACAAAGTCCCGATTTAAGGGGATTCGAGATTCATTAAAAAATCAAACTCAGCTCAGTTGATTTCGAGCTCCAGTCGTATTATTCTTCAAATCTAATATAATTCAAGTTAAGTACCTTTCCTAAACCCACGCAGTTCATATCCTACCTTTATCGACGCTCTTCAGCCCGACGACCTATCTCCCGAATGTTTCACGTCTCAACTTCATCTCTTTTATCCGACGCCCTCCATCCCGACGATCAATATCCCATATCCAACGCCCAATATCCCATCTGACGCCCTACGTCCTTACTTCTCTATGTTTGGCGTTCTACGTCACGAATTTCCCTCTCTGTCACGCCGCTCTAAATTCCGACGCTTACGTCTCAACGTCCCTTCTAAATATCCGGACACAAAATAACGCTTCCGTACCGAATACAACAATATAAAATATTTGAAATAGAAACAGACGATAATGGTCAACTTTTGTATTTTTGAGGAATTTAATGCTCGCCGACATCGCATTTAGCTCGTTCAGATGTGTATGCTATGGGCCACAATGCCTTCAAATTAATATAACAAAGAGTCTGGCTACCGAACTGTCAATGAACTCTTCGCAAATATCTACTAAATAACAGCTCAGCTGATTGGGGTAAATGACACATCTGGTGACTAAACTCAGATTTTTATCCGAATATGCTTGATATTACTACAGGGTTGGACTATCTTAGGACCGATTCCACCGTTGTGTTAAACGAAGTTTAAAGTGACATTTTTACATTAACAATGTCATTTTAATCTCCGTTTAACACAACGGTGGAATCGGTCCTTAGATAATTAACTCTCAATCTTCGCACCATAGGTAGCTCTGAACATAAGGGGTAGTTCGCTGGTATTGATCTGGCACTATTCTAGTAGGACTACACTACATAAAACCCTCCTAGGTGAGGTTGAAACATATAAGGGATATCCGTCTGTTATTGCAACGACTGTATTATGGGAAGTGACCTGTTTGTTTGGGCGGGACTAGGTCTAGGTGAGAAATACAATTTCTCATTACCCAATATTAAAAAAAAAAAAAATACTCAGCTAGTTTGAGAACAAAAATAAATTAAGTTAAATATATATATTTGAGCATTATTTCATTCAAACTTTGCATCGAATCCTGGTTTATCTTAATTAAGATTATCACAACGTGGGTATTTGAATTATCAATTAATTAACTAGACGATCACTACACTACTAGAGGAAAAAGGCCAAATACAATCAGTATGAATTACTTTGAATTCCACAAAGGGGAGTGAGATAGTTAAAATACGGGCTTTTAATAATTAGCAACAAGACCGGGAGGTGGGCGGTTACATTACAGTTGTTTATAACATCGAGGTAGCTTAAATGTCGATATTATTAAATGTATGACACTGTATGTATATTTTTTCACCATTCAAAAAAATTATTAAACATCTAAAATTCGGTTTCACTATTTATTATAATAAAGACCCCGAATGTGACTGTTTTTGACAAATTTTTAATAAATAATAATAAAGATAAAAGAAAGATAGGACTTCCTCACACTAATGAGCCACCTCTTATATACCTTATAATCATAAATATATGGAAATTGATTTAAACATAATTCGTTTTTAAACCAGAGCCTCCTACATAGTTTGTTTAGATTGTAATCAGTTACATACTACTTCACAGGGACTTCCACATATATTTTATTATTTACTATTTTGACTTAGGTTTACTTTCCTGGGCTAGGGTGACTATATTTATTTTGACCCAATGATGGACACTGAACACATTGATGAACAACTTTGAAGATGTAAAGACCTTTTTTATTTTAGCACCTCAAAGAAAAAATAAAAAACAGAGAAGTCACATGTAGAGACAACAGAGTTTTTTCTTATTCCTTACATTTCATTAAATTATGTATTACAATGCTAGACATTAACGGGCTTTTGCTGGGCAAATATGGTGTTTTGCTGTACGTTTACTGTACAAGATCAAATGCTGGACAGGATTTGAAAATGCTGTACAATAAAATGAAATGCTGTACGTATGGTCACCCTATCCTAGGCAAAAAATTGCATGATAAATAGGTATGACAATTTTGGATTTTATTTTAAATAAATAATATAAAAAAGTAACAAAAATCTATTCAACTAAAATTATAAATCTTCTTTTATATTTTTTGAGTGTTTTCCTGGGTATACTTTGGATTCAATTGTAACACTTTCACATTTTTCTTGTTCTACAAGGTAATCTTTTGCTACCCATGCTTGAGAACCATCTTTATACAAAAAAATAGCCCTATTATCATCAACCAAATACCTAAAACAAAATATTAACATTACTTGTAATATATTAATGAAACAATGTTCATTTAGAAAAGAAAATTTTCTATAACTACCTATATATCAAAAGTGATGTTTTTGTGGCCTACATCAACTTATGAGGAGCATAGATGACAGAAATCAGTTTTATAGTTTAAAGTTTAGACCTTTCATCATATATCAGTGACAACTGCTGGGCCCATTAATTTTAGGGGATAAAGACTCTGAACTTGAACTGAATCTTATACATCACAAGCTCATCTTTTCACTTGACAAGTGCTCTAAAGTTGGAGTTGTTTTCTCAAGATAATCAAAATCAATACCTAGTTAGTTGATTCAAATCAAATGCCATTTAACAGTCGAACTTTATACAAACCACAATTTAAAAACTGAAGAACTCTGAAAGGGACTTATAATTACAATTTTAGATGACGTAAATAGTATTGCTGAATTCTATCTAGCTATAAGAAAATTAGAAAAAAAAAATTGCCACAGTATAGGTTTGAAACAAAATATTTCAGTTATGATTTCTTGCCCACTAAGCCACCGACTCCTATAATTGAAATTTGATACCCAAACATACACTACTAGGCATCAGCTGTTTTCACTATTTTACCTTTCAATTTGTATATGGTTATTCCAAAGACTTGTCTGCCAGAGTTTAGTTAATTCCTCAGTTTCATCTCTTGAAGGATTACCACCTACTTGAACAAACGTCATTAAAGATCTGCCTTTCTTTGAAGCTTGTACAATAGCTTCAGGATTATTCGGATCTATTTGGTTGAGGTTCAATTGAGGCATTGGACGAAGATGTTCAGGCAGTTCATCTGGTTCTAAAGGTTCCTCATCTTCCTACAGAAATATCTTTACTACCATTCATATTCTTGTAATAAATTAAAACATTACCTCCCATTGATCTAATAACCTTTCCAAGTCGGCTTCATTGTAATCTCTAATATCTTTTTTAGCCCATTCTGGCTTTTGATCGTCTTGAAATTTTTTACTTAATATTTGAGGGGAAGCAAGAACTATAATAAATAAAATTAAAATATTACTCATTCTAAAAAATTTTAAAATTTCCAAAACCAAAATAGCCAAGTAAGAACTAGAAGAACTGAAAATTAAATATAGCATATAGGTGGCGCTGTAACTGTATAGTTATCAAAAACAAGGAAACAATGCAAACACAATTAAAAAAACGAATAGGTTTCTAGTTAATCCGTAATAAATTAACTTTTAAACACTATATTATTATATAATAGTAAATACCTGATAATTATATGAATTATAAGGAATAATAATTTTAAATCTTAGACTCATCTAGGAAATTTAGTATTTCAGTATTGGCTGCATGCTGCATGAAAATTGACATCCACATAGACAAGTGTCAAAGTCAGGTGTTTGCTTGCTGCATCTGTCAGTCACTCTTTTTTTTAGATGTCAGGTGACTTTTTGGGTTGATCTCGTCTAAAAATTAAAAGAAAAACTTTTCAAAAATGGCATTACATTCCGCTATTAAAGGAAAATTAATATCAGTCATAGGAGATGAGGTGAGTTTACAACATTTTAAAAAGTACCATTATATTTATCAATTTTTAGGATACCTGTGTAGGATTTCTTCTGGGCGGAGTAGGTGAAATTAATAAAAACAGGCACCCCAATTTTTTGGTTGTAGATAAAAGTACGTTTCTCATTAAACAATAATTTTTATGATTATCCAAACATGTTATGCATATACTTAATTTAGAGTTTATCAATATAATTAATGAAAACATTATTTCTTAGATACTGCTGTAAGTGAAATTGAAGATACCTTCAAACGATTTCTTAAAAGAGATGATGTTGATATTATTTTAATTAACCAGAACATTGCGGAAATTATCAGACATGTAATTGATAGCCACAATTCTCCTATTCCAGCTGTCCTTGAAATTCCTTCAAAAGATCATCCATATGATGCTAGTAAGGATTCAATTTTGAGAAGAGCTAAGGTAACTTTTATTAATTTGTTTAAATATTCTTATTTGCTCAAGCCCCTACACATATTGTGCTTACGAATTTACCCAGTCTGATTCCCCTCTGTGCTATGTTTCCACCCAAGAAAGTTTCTAATTGCTACTGCCTTTAGGGTTGCCACCTGTCCTTTTTTGAAAAGGACAGTCCTTTTTTCAAACAAAATGTCCTTTTGACTCTTTAAAGCTAAAAATGTCCTTTTTTTACGGCATATGTCCTGATTTATTTGAAAGGGACCTGGTTTGTACAAAAATATACAAGCTGAGAAGAAGCTTTTTTTTAGAAGCTCTGTAGAAGTATGAGGACTTTTTTGTTACACACTCGTCAATCTTATTTTTTTCCAGTCCAGTAGAAGGATGAGGATCTTTTCTATAATGGATCTCCTATTAGCATCATTGTCCTTTATTTACTTTTCAAAAAGGTGGCAACCCTAACTGCCTTGCTTCTTTTTTATTTAGATTATCGACTGATTAAGGTCTTCTCTATGAAATTTGCATGTTTAGTGGCTTGAGCTCATATATATGAATTTTAAAAGATACTAAGGAACATGATTATTTTATTAAACCAATTTTTAATTTATGCTTTTTTTATTTTTTAGGGCATGTTCAATCCTGATGATTTGTAAATATTTTTGTTTTGTTGATGTATAAATTTAGAGCAGTTTTAATTTTACCTTTAAAGTAGGAAGAAATATTAGATCAGAATATATTGGTCACATAATTTAATGTTTGTTAAGAGTATTACTTTTATATTTTCATGAAAAAGTGGAAATATGTTATTGTTAAAATAATAAATGTTTCTGGTTGTAAATAGCAGTATGAGTTTCTTTCACGTAATAAAATAAGGATTTTAAAACCAATATGGACAAAAGAAACTTATCAGAAGTAATTTGTAAGTCTTTATATAAGACTATTAGTTTTCTACATGAATTATTCTTTGGCTATCAAAGTACCTATATATATATACTTACCATCTGATTTAAATATATAAAAGAAATATCTTCAGAAATACCTAATATACTAAAATTTGTACTTTGTTGATTTCTTTAATATTTGAACTGTATGTAATTTCTGTTTTTGTTCAAAACAATAAGTATAAACAATAAGTATTTTTGGTCATATTTTTAATGATTTATAGATTACACTAAATTTATTATCTTCTGTATTACTTAGTTTATTCAATAGCGAGTCTGCTGATTTTTGTTAAAATGAAAACAATATGCATGAAGAAGTATAAATTTACAGATGTCCATATTAAAAAAGAAAAATTGTTGTAAGCCAGTTGAAAGCATATATCGTGAATTGTAAAATATGTGATTACAAAAATATAAAAAATAAAACAGACTTAACTGATTATATAATTTGTTTTATTTTCCATCAAATTGAACTAGATTTTATTTCACCCTTAATATACTTAAAAACTTTTGATATTTATTTTTAGGTACATGTTTTTTATTTGTTATTTCACTATGGGTTTTCATCATATTGAATACAATTTAGTGGAAGACTTAAATGAGCTAAAGAAAACAGAATTTGAGGCACTTAAGGTTTATCTGTTTGAGAAACGTTTTAACAGGAAGATGCAATATTGAATTAAAATGTCAGGAATACAGTATCTGTATGAAGAATGAGGTGAAGAGATGCCAGTTGAGTGCTGTGCTATGGCCAGTTAGAAGGAAATCAAAGTTATATTGGACCGTTTAGGAGTTTAGAAAAGTGGCAGTGTTTTACGTTAAAGGTAGAAAAGAGGCAAGCCAAAGAACACATTTTTGAATACTTAGTTTTGATATGAATGAAATTTTGGAAATTTAAATCGATCATACGCATCTCTGACCTAGCCTGCCTAAGCTATTTGAAGATTAGTGTAAACATAAATAAAAGATTTTTTTAGGAAAAAATTAATATAATTTAAATAAAAATTTTGTGAATTTTAGTTAATATTTATTGTAGTGTTTCATTATGTATTGTAAATCTAACTACATTGTTTATGGATACATACATAATTATGTATAATTTTATTTATATCATAAAGACACTATATAAATATTCAAGTATTTTAAGAGCAATAATTAGTTTGGAATTCTGGGCTGGGATAGTTTCTTCAAATTATGTATCCAACTGACGTTGACATATTGACATCAGTGGCAATTTGACAGTTGTGTTGACAGTTTAGAAGTGTCAAGTCCATATGATAGTTCTTTGTTCACAGTTTTTCCCTTATCAATTTTAATTATAGCTGATAATGTACTTAAGTGGTAAGTTTAATGTGTAAATTATTTACAATGAAGTAATACAAATTGATTGTTGTATACTTTTATATTTAACTTGAATTCTTATATTTTCTGTTTGCAGGTTAAATTAACGGCTCCTTCCGTCTCCTTCACAGTGCAGAACTATAGAATGAGGACGTCAGTTATGATGAATTGTTCTTTAATAAATAATGAAAATAATTCAATATTTGGGGTACGTATAAAAATAAAACAATTAAAATAAAGGATATGAATAAAACAATATAAATATACCTATTAGTACATGCCTGAAGTATTTCTGTGGAAATTTAAGGATCCCTTGACACAATTAAAAAAAAATTTTCATGTACAAAAAGTCATCTTAAGACAACTTAAAATGTACGTTCGATTATTTTGAATGTAATATTGTTAAACAACTTCTACAAATATAATAAAATCCAGATTAATATGTTTCCTTTTTCTAATATCAACCTAAGTAATCAAATTTTAATTTTGAGGTTATGTATTTAACCATTTATTTTTATTTACACGTTTAGACTTTTATGAAATTTTAGGAACGTAGAAATCATTTGATATCTATGTGGGATATATTATTTGGAGATCAACCTAAAGAGTGGATAGGATTCAAGCCAGCTTTAGGGGCATATGTCTACCCTTGCTATGCTTGCCGTAATTTGTAAGTATACAACATTATGTCAATCATTTGTCTATTGCTTAAAGTAATGTATATATTTGTTTGTGTACCTAAATTTGTGAAAGAGGATTTAAAATTTAATTAACATGACGTCATTTCAATCAATAATAAACGGAGGACAGACAGAGGTGTGGTTTGGTTTCCATTCCAATCTTAGGTACAGTGTTGCCAGGTCACTCGGATCCAAATTATCCTACACTGTGGTCAAAATTATCGTACTTTATCGTACCCATTATCTTAGTTCATATTTTTTTATCGTTTATAATTAAAACAATGGAAAACCACTATGCGCGTGCGTCGGAATACTTGCATTATCAATTTTATCTTTGAATTTTGAGGGTAAGGAAAATCAGTGTTTCACGAAAAAAATAAGTCAAATATTCTAAAATTATAGACTATTTGTTCATTTCCAAACATTTTCCTTACTCTCTAACGTCCCGTTTTGAGCAATCTATAGGTTCTTTCGTTTGTCCCACTGGTGTAGGAATGAACTGCACCAACGCACACCATACCTTTCGTTTGGCCCAATGAACTGGAGTGGGGTAGAATGCTTGTCAATAGACTTGATGTGCGACTCTATGGGCGAAGATAGGTTATTTTTCATCTCACTCGGGAGTATTTAAAATAACCATTTTCTATTTCACCTTGTTATTGGCTGATCCACCAGCTTGTGGATTGAACAATAACAATGTGAAACAGAAAATGGTTATTATAAATAGTCCCGAGTGAGATGAATAATAAAAATGGCTGCGCCCATAGAGTCGCACCTAGTTTTAATAGTACTACATGTACATTGGCATTCTACCCCCCTCCAGTTCATTGGTTTGGCCTGGTGTAAAATCAACTTCACCTTCCTGTCGGCGATGTGGTGTCCACCGGTGGATATTTTCTCCACCAGCTATTTAGCAGGAGTGAATTACACTCGACATGTGTATCAGGAATAAGAAGAAAGTAAACTAGGTAAATAAAGGTGGTGTATCTGGTGTAATTTACACTGGTGGACACTGCACCAACAGCGAAAGAAATAATCTTATATAACTATATAAATGTAGCATTGACACTGTCAAAGGCATTTCTTTAAGGTATTTTTCGCGGCATAAACCAACATGAACGTTTATGATAGATTATGTTATTTTGACCAATTAGAAATGTGTTAATAAGAATCTATCATAAACGTTTATGTTGGTTTATGCCGAGAAAAATACCTTTTTATAAGCTTACTACAACATACTTGGTTGCAGTATTGTGGTTACTGTGGTAACTGGAGCTTTGTTCCAACACACACACAAACCGTAATATTGCGGTCATCGTCATGCGCAGTAAATAAAAACCGTTCGACTTTGGGCTTTATTGATAGGTTTTTATTTACTGCGCATGACGATGACCGTAATATTACGGTTTGTGTGTGTGTTGGAACAAAGCTTGGTAAGCATACTATTGAATGTCAAATTTAATTTAAGTTTGGGGATTTCTAAACGGAATTTGATTTTTTTTTTATAGTATGTTCTAGTAAGCTTATAAATAAATGCCTCGTTAGATGTAGCTGCATATGCTCTGGTTACATGAGTATGTTCTAGTATGTTGTGTAAGCTTATAAAGAATCGCCTAAAGATAACGTAGCGGTATTCGTAGTAACACATTCTATGCGCATGTTGGCCCGTGAATGTACAACAAGAAGACGAAGCAAAGGTTTCTCGTAGGATGGCGACTTCGCCGCCACCAGAAAATATCAATCCATACCAGGCTACGCCGACCGGCATAAACTCCAACGGCAACACAGCTTAAATTGAAATAAAAAGTCTCACGTAACACTGTATTCTCGTATTATCATCTGCACATGGGTAAGCATTGGATATGTTAACTACGAATAACACTACATGTCAAAGACGGCAGGCCAACAGGGTTGCCATATCATAACCTGTCATTACCCACGGTCAGATCGTTGGATGCCTAATATATACATCGAGTACATCGCCAATATCATAATTCACTTTTGGCACCAATAAGCAGCTCGTTGCGGTACTATTAAGCATCTATAACGTGTGGAGGGTGGGTTAACCCACGGCACTTAGGCCTCACTAGGCTGATTGTGCATCCTCCTAAGTAGATAGGTACCTTCTAGCCCGTGAACCAGCCTACAGATTTAATGTAGTTGACAACATCGCCAAGAGATGCTTCTCTTATATCAGCCGTGCCCTTTCCCATTATTTGACAATTTCATATTACTCATGCGCGGGACTTTTGAATCTAGTAATTTTCTAAACACTTTCTGCTATCTCTTTCTCATCCTCGCCTTACAACTGTTGGGTTGGCTACGACAAATTTCCCCTATGTCATTGTTACTTTAAACAACTGTCATCGATTCTATTATAGTAGGGAGCCAGTGAAACTTTTTTAGTACACTTTTGCAGAAGGTTAAATTAAAAATGATCGTTAATTCTTACCACGTAGAAGATGAAAATAGTTTGTCGCAATCGAACTAGCGGTGAAATTCCTTGTCAGTAAGCAAGAAGTTTGCGCTTATATGACAGCATTTTATACACAGGCTTTTTTAAAACGTCATCGTCGAGGGCTCCATCGCTGCGTAGCAAACTATTTCCATGTTCTACAAGGTAAGAATGAACGGTATATTTGTAATAATTAAAATTTTACCTTTCACAAATAACACACCTAAAAGTGTCACTAATTCCCCTACCATTACTATCAAACTCAAAAACAAAATGGCATTTGCGGATGTATAATAATTGGAACTCAGGGTAGGAAACATAACAATAAATTTTGATGATTTTAAGCGGAAGTAGAATTTGCGCATGAGAAATAGAGATCATCAATAACGGACAAGGTCCATTCTCGCCGAACACAAATTTTCTAATAAATGAGAGCTTCGGGCAATCGTAGAGGATATGCTCGATGGTCTCATCTTCTTGTTCGTATCCCTAGCAGAGTGTGGGTTCTGACGGTCCCATGATATGGAGATGCTTTTGTACTTGGCAATGTACAGTCAGAATGAGTGTGATCAGGTGCAGATTCTGTCTAGTCATAGTCAAGTATTTATTCGCTGTAGTGTTGTCAGGAAAAGTTTTTTGAAATTCGGCTCACAGTAGGTACCATCTTCTACAGGGCAAGAATTAAGCTCCCTGGCATGACTGCCGCTTCTTGTTTCATCCCTTTTTTCTTGAATTTCACAAGGGAATGTTTTTTAATTAGATTTGTCACTGCCGATGTTGCCAGTCTAATAGAAGAGCCAAGTCCAAAAAGTATTTGGCAAGTGAATCAGCAAGGCGGCTACCTTTCGATGTGGCGTAACCTTTGGTACATCTTAAATTTGCCACATTGTTGATGGATACTTCTGCCAAAGCTTCATGACATTCTAGTACTAATCCTGAGTAAATTCATGGTCTGTCCAAGGTGAGTAGTGCTTGTCTGCTATCTGTATAGATGAGCATGTTTCTTCCAGTGATAATATTTCTGGTGATTTCTTTTGCTGCTATGAGAATACAACAATACAAATAAACTACCCATTGCCACAAAGTATAAAAACTGTCCGTGGCTTTGAACTACACAGGCACTACTACTGTTCACAGCCCATTTTATGTTTAGGTTTAAGGGTCTGGAGTATATTTCACATCCTGAGCTTTATTTTGTTTTAGAACCCTCAGTGTAAATATTTCCTAGGAATGCAAATGGCTGTCCTAGGTTGTTGGTTACTGGGAAAGCTAAAAATCGAACCATTTAGATTTTTAGACCTACAATTTTGCTTTTTATTATCCAGGGTTCCTGCATGAGTGCTATTGTATCTTGCAGCTCATCAAGGCAGCAGCATAATGTTGTCGTGCCACCCTTTTGTGTTGCAAGCTACCTTGTTTAATTTGTTCCTCTTTAATTGCTTCCCGAACCCCCATTGAAATTTGGGAAGCGTTTGAGGTATTTGACCATCCTTTCCTCCGAAAGAGGGAGTGTGGTCTAGAGTGGCTCCTCAGAGGCAATTTTACCCTAAGCCCCCCTTAATTTACCCACCCATGAAGATGATCAATAACTGGGGTTTAGTCCATTAAATAGAGCGTAAAAAGGTATATTATATGGTCGCTCGCAAACGACCAGCTTTGAACAATCTATAAAACTATATATGTATCATTGACCCTGTTAATAGGTCTTTTCCTTTGCATCGACAGTGTAGCACTGAGCTACGTTACTTCTGAAAATGTCGTTCCATCCATACAATTTGTATAAATGGAACGATATTTTCAGAAGTGGTGTAGCTCAGTGCTACACTTTCGATGCAAAGGAAAAGACCTAATGACAACATGCCAACAGGTTTGCCATATCTAAACTGTCAGTCCCCACTGGTAGCCATTTGGACAGATCGTTAGAATGCCTAATTCATTTTGAAAATGATTTCCCAAATATTGAGGTATCTTTTGATTTGTCTTTTTAGATTTTTGAATATTATTTACATAATACTATACATTATAATGGATCGAATTTTGCCAACATTTCAACGAACTTTAAAAAATTTCCAATATTGGGTTCGTACAGTTTCTCACTATCCCCTCTAAACGCTAAATTTTGGCCAGCTAAATACTGCACAATATAAATCATTCTTTTAATAATTGCACGCTATCGTTTTTTTTTCAATTTCAAAATTTCTATTTTTCTTTATCAATAGTGCATTCTTTAACCAAACGGAATTTTAATTCATGCCATTTTTGAGCACTATTTTCATGGCGAAAAATATTAACAGATTGTCCCCAATTAGAATAACCTGAAATTAATTTATGAGACAGACTGCTTACTAAATATTTTACAAGAAAATAGCATTTATTTTCGTCGAATAAACTAACCAATCCCTATCTACTTTCTCGAAGTTTGCTAACGTTCGCATATACTGCTTGGCTGAAAATTTTTTTCCAGTTTCATCAACTGGAAAGTTTTCTTTAATTTGGACAACGTCTTTTAACACAATTATTTCTATTAAACGGTGAATTACAAGAGTGTGCCACGTAGCGGGATCCACAGGATCAAAATCATCAATGTCGACAGTGAGCGCAGCATCTTTATTTTTATCTCCATCACTACCATCACTGCTTACCTCAGAAATATGATCATGATCAGTAGAAGTCGATGGCTGCTGATCGTCAATAATCAATGGGTCAAGTTCGGACATGGGCACAATAGGCTCAGGTAAGGGCTTTGCATTTGATGGTGATGGAGTCGGATTAGAATGAGTTTTAAAAATTTTGACAAAGATCCACTTAGTTTTTCTTTTCTCTCTTCCCGTTCCATTTGACATTTTTTATATTGAGCACCTGATAATTTTTTTCTAATGCCTCTTGTGGTGTCACTCATTTCAAAATAAGAGAAGAAAAAAAGTGCTAGTGGTTTCAACATACACATATAGACAAATGGCATTCAGCCACGTCATAATGCTTCCTTTTATAATCTGAACACAACTTGAAAAATTTTATTGCAAAGATAAAGATTATTTATACAAAAACAATATTACACTACATCCATATCAAATAAAACAAGATTTATATTCATATGAAAATACGTGCGCAGTTTTAGCGAATAAAATATAACTATTCTTTGTAGATATAGGGTCTGTTTATGCTTCCTTATTATTAGTATTTGCATTAGTATTATGATTAAGTTGAACCTTCACAATGTAATGGCTGCATTTATACTCGATTTATGATTAGTTAGCATTAATATTTATGCTTAATAATTAATCTTAAATTTCTTTTTTTCTCTCAAATCAAAGAAGTAGAGAGGGTAGAACGATAAGGTACCGTCTGCGCATCCATCACGAGTGTGGAAATTATGGGTGATTCAACCTTCCACTCTTATACATGTAAATGACAAGGAGAGGTTGCCCCAAAGCTCTTTTTTATGTTGGTTTTGTGGCTGTTGTAAGCTTCTTTGGCGTCAATTCTTTGTTATCTTGCGTATATTTGTGATTTTTGTGCTTTTATTTCAATTTAGTATTAAATTATACTTGTTAATTATTTTCCGATGCACTATTTTATAATTGTTGCACAAAATGTTGTTAAACCGACCCTGAATCTTGTTTACAAAAGGTCTTTTCCTTTGCATCGAAAGTGTAACACTGAGCTACACCACTTCTGAAAATATCGTTCCATTTATACAAATTGTATGGATGGAACGACATTTTCAGAAGTAACGTAGCTCAGTGCTACACTGTCGATGCAAAGGAAAAGACCTATTATGTGCAAAACGAAATTGTGCATAGTGTCTAGACCATAGATTACTAATGTGAATAGATGGGAAACTCAATGGTAAAATTCTGAGTCGATGTGCTGCCATCTATCAAATTGGAGTGGTACTAAAATTCAATATGGCCGCCACGAGCGGGCTTTTTGAAATTTAACTTTGTAGTAGCGCAAAAATGTAATGAAGAAAATCAAATAGAGCAAAAAAAAATATTTGACTAGTTTCAAATCATCAAACAACCATATTGACTGTTTTGTGATTTGAAACTAGTCAAATATTCTGCCAATTTATATCTTTATTTGATTTTACTTCATTATATTTTTGCATTAATTTCAAACTTGAAATAAAATGCAATTTTTTTTATTTTTTTTATTACAGTAAATTAACGCCGCATCATATAATTTGTCTATTTAAACATGGAAATACTCTAAACAAATATGCATTTACACCATTTAAATAATTAAATATTTATAAAACAAACCTATCAAAAATGTTTTCTATAACAAAATGAGCATATATAAGTGCTCAAGACCTTTATAAAAGTTTTGCGATATGGAGTGGCAAATAAGTTTGAAAAAATTGAAGTTGGAGCATCATCCTTTTTTACTATCGAGGCAAATTTGAGTGTGGATAAAATTTGCCATACGGTTATCGAGTCGACTAGTTAGGTTGAGGAGCATTTCTTCATCCGATAATTGTTTTCTTGATTCATTTATACAGCAGTTATCAAATTTTTATTCATCATGTGGGCACTGTGATAAATGAATTTAACTTTTGAGCATAAATTAAACTTAAAAACATATTTGGACCCTTGAAGATTTTAGGGCGTTTTCTTGTTTGATGTCAATGGCATTGAATCAGTTTTTGATATTGATGGCTAAGGCTCAATCGACAGGGTATTTTGGAGGGCCAACATTTTCTTTACAACAATGATCATATAAAAACGGAAAACAAAAAGAAATTTAAATAACAAACCAATTATTTTAACACTGAATCAAAAACAAGTTTGTAAATATTACTTACCGTTGGTGCCAAACAGTGATGGAGTATTTTTCTTAAGACACTTATTACAAATTATTTGGTTATCCTTAATATGACGACTGCATATTTAATGTGGTATAAATTGCATCACTACCAATATCTGGGAGTGCTTTATTGTTTGTTACTGAAATCCATCTTCCTATCTTTTGAAAACATGCTTGAAATGGGAAGGCGTTGAAAAATAAATCTAGATTCTAGATGAATCAAAATTCAATACACCTTCTAATAATGCAATAGCCATTTTAAATTTCTCTGAAGTTTGAAGTTTTGACGAGCTGACAACTGACATACGAGCGCCATCCCGTTAATTGGAGTGGTACTAATTTACCTTCCTCATGTTTTTCCATTTGAGTTACCAGCCCCTGGTCTAGACTTTTTCATTGACAGTTATCATTCTACCCCTCTCCACTTCATTTGTCGCGTTTGAGAATCCACATCGGATGCATCTGAGATGTAGTAAATCTTTGATCATGTGATTCTCTATTCGCGATTCAAATTAATTTTCGCGCGCCTGTCATTTGTCACGTATAAGTAGGATGTTAGTTTATTTACGTGTTGTGGATTTTGTATTTGTGATTTTTTAACTGTTTTTAGATAATTCTTATTATAATAGTGTTTTTGAGTTTCATTTAGTGTTAATTTAAGTTTGGTTTTCGTGCTTTCGTTATAAATGTAATATTTTTCATGTGTAGTATGAACTAATTTGTTGGAAATATTGACCTATTGGTTGCTACAAGAACATCTAGAAATATGTATTTACTAAACCCAGGACATGTTTTACTATGTGGTTTAAAGGACATATCAGGTACCAAACGTTTATTATTGATGAACTTCTTTAAAAATTTTACTATCCTTATTCTTATATCATGAAGTGAATTGTGTAGTACTTTGTATACATGTAAATGGTAATAAAACCGTCACAACTCATATTGGAGTTTGATTCTAAACAACGTTTTGCAAAATTTCAATATTGTGAATTTGTAGATACCCATTTATCGTAAGAAACAAAATTTTATGACTTGCACTTGAAAAATAATGAATACTTCAGTTTTGATTTTGACAATAACACCATATAGATTGCAATTTGCTGGAGGCTTTTTCGCAGATTTCATTTTTAATTTAAATACTATCACATACTATAAGAAATAAACAAATTTAAAGCTAAAAAATAACAAAAAACTGTAATTGTAATTGATACAAATTAAAATGTAAACAATGAACATGAACGCCAATGTTGCCAAATAGACATGGGTAACGCAGCGCTGCGTTGCGTTATTGCGTTAACGCAGTTGTATGCGTTACGAGCGTTGATACACCAGCTGTTACTGTATCAGCGCAACGCAATTTTCGATACTGGGGGTAGTATTCTCGAGTCACGAATATAGATTCGCATGCGAGATTTATGATTTGTCTCACTTGGTTTACGTTCAACAAAGTGAGACACATTGTAAAACACGTATGCGAATGTCGGTATTCGTGATTCGAGAATACTACCCCTGAGTCGAAAGGATCGCGAGTTGTTGGTGCGCCATGCGCCAGGCTCTGATTCCGTTTTCCGTGACGAGTTGAGAATTTTAATTTACGTAATTGATGCAACTCGTAATGCAGATTACCCAAAATCTATCAAGTAATTATGTTATTTGCAACATGTCACATCATTACACTGTCAATTTTTAGTTCTTCCCAATTTGATTGGCTACTAGTATACAAAAGTTATATCCTTTTTATATAAATTGGAATTTTTGTATTTTTTGTAAAATCCGAACACAATGAAATAAAAAAATGAGTGCATTACACTGTTATATTTTCGTTTATTTTTAAACATATAATAAAAAAAATTTATTTAAATTCCCAATTGCGTTTTTGCCTTGAACACGGTTTGACCCTTATAAAAGGACAGCCCGCGCTGAATAACACCGGTATCATGCGATACACCGAGGTGCATCGACTTCATTCGGCGCAGGCAGTGGTGTGACGCAATAACGCAATTGCGTTAACGCAATGAGTTGGCGCAATAGAGTGCGCCGGAGTTAGTGTATCAACGCAAAGAATTTTAGTGCGTTACCCATGTCTATTGCCAAATGATGAACTGATTTTGTCTCTGACTGATTTTAAAACTAAAATTAATAAATGAACTGAAATTTAAAAAAAAAATCAATATAATAAATCGCTTTTATAAAAAAATCCTTAAATAAATATAGAGTATGATTACATATTACTGAGACACAAATTTTGATTCTTAAATAAAAGGTCTTATCCATTTCTTCAAGAACTAAAATCCGACGACGTACGAAATTTTGCTGCTTCTGGCAACACTGAACGTCATCCTACTTATAGGGACCTTCTACTAATTTCCTCCAGAGGGCGTATCCCTTAGCTTGAATCGCGAATACGTAAATGTAATGGGACAGATGTGTCCGATGTGGATAAAAAAACGCTTGAGATGTAAAAAATGCATCCGATGTGGATTCTCAAACGCGGCAATTGTCTCAAATGAATCAGTGACGTATTTGGCCTTTGCTTTTAACAGACAACGGATAATGACAATTGACAATACACATATGATTATGTTGTCAGATGTTGTCTATAGGTTTGTTCCAACAGGCTCCAAAACGATAATATTTCGGTACAAATCATGCGGTGTATACAATATTTGTGTATCAGCAATAGTCGTTTTCTTTTTACAACTAATCTGAGCTAACTTACATCGACTAAGCTGAGATGTACGTTCTTTTTATGAAGTCAGAATCTTTCTTCTCCCCTTACCGATGCTAAGGTGCACGGTACTTACGTCAACCATAAACCATTACAGAAAGTGAGTGTTCTGTGCATCACATGAACAAACATATCCCATGAATTCATTATTTTAGAGAGAACAAAAGACTATGATAACAGGGGGTGAGATTTGTAGTGTTGAATGTTGAAAAAATTATAAAATTTGATTAAAATATGGATTGTTTTTAAACGGATGACATGGGGCACGTCACCTGTCAACCAAAATTCGCGTTCTTTTTACAGTTAAGCTTAGATCAGAATCTAACTTTTAGTTAGTCAAGTATGCTTGTAAAAAGAAAACGACTAATGTTTACCGAGTATAAAGTTGACAAATGACATGTTACCACGAGGAAGCAAAGGCCTCTTTTCTGTCTGATTTGTCTCAAATGTCTGCTTCTTTTTATCTGTTATAAATTTGAGACGTAAATCCGTTAAAATGTCCTTAATTAAACCAATTTTCGAATAATAATATTTTTAAATAAAATTAACTAGTAAAAATATTAATAAAAACACGTTTAAAACTCAAACATCTCAAAAAATATTCTAAGAACACAACTGGCCTCTTACACATTTCTTCAGTAACCAACATTTTGTTGACTGCATAATTATTCCTTATTATGAAAAAGATTGTTAAAAAAGAAGCACTAATGCTAATTATTAAACGAGTATAAATACCCACTTACTTTGATTTTCTTTTACTATACGGAGAATGGTCGTACTGCGCAGCTTTCTGAGTGCCTTTTAAAAGGAGACAGGTTAAAACGACTAAACCGACAATTCCGGAAGCAGAAGCGGATGATTAAAACGCACCTGATATTTTGCTTGCTGCTGTCAGTGTCGGTGAATATTATTTTTGAAGTCACAGTTTATTGCTAAAGAATCAGTTAGCTCACTCGGACCAGTTGAAAGTTCCAAAATAACATCCACTCCAGGGATACAAATTCAGGATACGCAGACGACTGCTGTTTTATTATAGGCGGTTGTCATATATTGTATTATCCGAGTTGCACAGTGTATAAACTGAAACATTGAGATCAAAAGTGCCGACGCAGAGTGAGCGATCTGATTCTTTAGCTGTAAACTGTGTCAGAGGGTTCAAAATGGCCGCGCCCTATGTTGGGCGTGTCGGACCTCTCTCTTGCCTCGTATAGTAATCAAAGTATGTGTATTTATCACATTTGATTACTATACGGGGCAAGAGAGAGGTCCGACACGCCCAACATAGGGCGCGGCCATTTTGAACCCTCTGACACTGTCAGATTAAAACAAGAAAACCGACAATTCCGAAGCAGATGCGGATGATTAAAACGCACCTATTAAAAATATTACGCCAAGATGTAGGCAACACGTAATAAGTGTTCAAAATGGCGGAGTTTTCTATCTCCTTTAAAAGGCACTCAGCACTATCGTTTAGCATAAGTTTTCCTCATCAAAAAGTTATTAATATTATAAATTTAGAGGTATTTTACAACCGACCTTATGAATTAGATCATAAACCTTCGTAATTTTTTTTAAGCTGCATATAAATATACTCGAAATGTCAGTACCGTGGCATGTTCGATTCTCATTTTTGAAATTAAATATATAAATTTCTATCAAAATTCATTTTTTAATATAAAATGTACCTCTTACAACTACAATCTAATGCATACTGCATTGAATTTTATTGCAATTTTATACCAATCTTTTGTTTGGTAAAAAAAAATAATCATTTATATGTCAGTACCGTGGAAATAATGACAGTACCGTGGCATTAAAATTTTTAAATTTTGTCACAGTTTTCGTTTTGTCGTAGCTGTAGTAGAACCACTTTACAGGCTTATTTCTGTCCATAAATAGAAAACAAAAACGCGTAACACATACGTTTTAAAACATTTTTAATTTTAGAAAAATGTAAGTTGTAAAAATCGCAGTTACACGAGAATCGCCCATATACCCTTTTTGAATATTTGGTCCAGTTTAATGCTTAATCATATTACTAATACTAAGGGAGTATAAATAGACCTTTAGTCAGTTCACCAGACTAGCGCAATCAAATAAAATGAACACTTTGTAATATGAGGCACTGCGGCAGAGCAGATGAGGCACAGAGTGTTGAGCGGTAAGTCGTTGTTTGCTACAATTTTCCGACAAACGAATATTAAAAAAGCAAGCTAAAAGAATTCGCTAAATTAGCGCGGCGCCGGCGATCTCAAAGGTGCCTCAGTCGTTAAAGGTGCAGCAGTCGGCGGCCGTCTGGAGCGGTTGCTTGTAAAAAAAAATCGATAAGGTGATTTGGTGCTTCTCACTTTTGCCGCCCCTCACTTTTGCCGCCTCTCACTTTTGCCGCCTGCGTGCGGTGCATTCGCTGCATACCCGCTAGGAACGGGCCTGAGTGCATATCATATTTAGGGATGTTGCGATACCAGTAAAGTATCGATACTGGTATCGAAAAGAGTATCGGAACTAAAGTATCGATACTGGTATCGAAAGGGTATCGGAACCAAAGTATCGATACCGATATCGGGATCGGGAAGTATAAAAAAGGTCATCGGGTAAGCAGACATAATATACCATCGCAAGTGATCCTACAATACACTTTTTGTATGTATTGTAATGTCAAAACTAGTAAAATATTGAAACGAAGGTACTAGTATCGAAAACAAAAGAAGTATAGAAAGCAAAGTATCGAGTACTCAGGATAAAAAAACAACAACGATAAAATTAAATTCTAATGGAGGCATCGAATTCAATTCAAAATACATAAAAATTGGTAGGTCTAGTTTCTGAGTCTGAACTTTTTTATTTGGTGGAGATGTGTAATTTTTCTTTGTCTTAAGGGTGGTACATGCCCGTAACGGTATTTGCGAAAGTATTCTCAGAAATATATAACATTCAGTAGTACGTTCTCTATTTGATGAATTGATGGTAAACTTAAAAGATCTATTTTTAACATTTAATTGGGATAAAAGACATACATCTGAAAATAAGATATTTTATGAACAACTGAGTTATCTATAAAATATATCTTTATTTTCTCATTTCTATATGCCCTAAAGTAACCTAAGAAAGACATCTTTATATGCAACCAGTTGACGTAACATGTTTGGATAAAAGTTTAAGTAGCACGGTATATTTTTAAAGAGTGTTTATGGTATATCAAACCTTCTAGTTTCTAGCATCTTTAAAAATCTAGTAGGCAAGCTTTTAACTAACACCATAACATTCCGATTTTCGCCGCGCGCGCACTGAATTATACTATATCAGACTTGCAATAATCCGCATAATCTTCACAATATCAATAATAATTATTGTGTTCTTAAAATGATAGTCTTTCGTATTGACCAGTTTTTTAATTATTTCTTTTATAAGTTCGAACAAAACTGAATATGAATGTTTATTATACTATTAATGCATATTTTTATTTCCAGATTCTCTTCGTTATCATCGTTGCAGGATCATGTTAACAGAAGAATTATAGTCTTGAAATACAATTGTTACAACTGCCCAAATGAAGATTTAACTTTTTATAATAGATGCTCTCTTCTATTACACGCACGATTACACTTCACCGAAAATGAAGGACAAATTAACCTTTCTGAAGTAAATACTTTCGCATTACCTTTACATTTAGCAGGATTTTTACCAATCGCTGACATTCCAACACTATATGAATGTGAAGAAGATGCAGCTAGTGATGATATTTACTTTAATGTTCAGTTTTACGCTCCGAACATTCTTGATCATGGAAAACAGGTTATCATTTTAAAACCGACTGACTTTGTGTATAAAGAACCTAATCAAACTTTAGTTTTAAAGCAAATTTGTAAAACCATACCAAAGTGTCGATTTATTACTGCAGAAGAACAATTAAGTCTGAAACAACAGTTTTTATCGGAAAATGAGACTGACGGCGAGAATGCTAATATAAAAGTAGAATTATTCGACTACATAGATCAAATTACTTTACCTATTATATCCAAAGTTGAATCCTTACATGAAAAAACTTATAACATTCCTCATTGCTTAGAATGCAAATCTATTCAAAAAGGCACCATGGCTAAACACTATCAAGGTAATAATAAACCAACAGATCCTAATTTAACTTGTCCTGTTTGCAAATTCGTGGCCTCGACCAAGTGTTCATTTAAAGCACATATTAGAATCCATAATGCTGAAGCACCACATGTTTGTCCAGATTGTGGAAAAGATTTTGAGGATTCTGAAAAGCTGCAGAAGCATTTAGACGATGTGTGTTTTCATTTGGCAAAGAACGTAAAATTTCGATGTGCTGGAAAGCGATGTGGGAAACTATTTGCTTCGGAAACTAATTTGGCGCTTCATTTTAAACAACATTTTCAATGTGTTTGTACTTGTACAGTATGTAGTGGTGCCTTTTCAGATAATGAAAGTGTAGAAAAACATATTGTATTTCACAATGGTAATTGTTCATTTGAAAGAGTGTTCAATTGCTCTCTTTGTGTAGATAAAGGGCCACTAAATGAAAATGAATTTAATGACCATTTAGATAGTCATATAGATGGTACTCGTACTGGTGTATATGTTTATATGTGTCGTCACTGTCGTAACTACTTTAGATCAACAGCTACATTTGCTACACATTTACTGAAATGTAATAGTAAGCATTGTACTGATGCTGGAACATTTCCAAATTGTGATAATTGCAAGAATCATAATTATTGTGAGGCAAGGAAATCGTTTGGGTTTTGTATTATTAAATCCAAGCGATCAGTTAAGAAATCCATTATAACTATTAAGAAATATTTCTGTATCTTATGTTCCGAACAAATTCAATTGGAAAATAAACTTATCCATATGAAAAAATGTCGATATGCTTGCCCAGTAATTTTACTTCACAAAATAAGTGATAAAGATCTGAATATTTCTTTTGGATCGTCTTCTAGTGATTCGTTTCGTAGCGATAGAGATATCAAGAGGTCATCAAGATATGGCGATTCTCCGAGGTCTGATGAAAATTCAAGGAAAAAAAGAAAGAAAAATTTAACTATGAGAACTAGGAAAATTGAAAAGGATAGAGAACCCGATTTAACTGCTGATAAACCTATAGAATTCGATGGTACTTACTATTGTAAATTATGCGATTACAAGAATGTAGTGCGTTCCGAATTTCACATACACATTCGATCTCACAGAGACATTTCAACGTCTTATCAATGCATGGAATGCGGAGAATGCTTTGTTGTTAAACCAACACTTATTAAGCACCTTCTTCATTTCCATAACGTTTCTGACTATCAATCTTACCTGAATGAAAATGACTGCTACGATGTAAACGCTGTTAAAGAACTAGAAAATATTATGCGACTTGCACCAGGTGAATCAAAAGAACCCGTTAAAAATAATCAGTGCAGTGTTTGTTTGGCGGAATTTGAGGATGGTGCCACATTAAATACACATTACAGGAGTCATGGAATGGCGTTTTTACTCAAGAATGTTAAATAATTGTTTTCTATATAATTGTGTTTTTCTTTTTGATTTTTAAATATTAATAAAGATTACGAAAAATTAAAAACGTACGATACTTTTGACCCTCAACACACTGATTGATCCGCTAATGAATGAAAAGCTTTAGTAGATTTATAGAAAACGCATTCAAATAAAATTGAAAACTAGTGTTGTGTGACTTTTCATTACAATAGAGATCAATTATATCCATTGTATTTTCACCTTACCTACGTATTGGCCGATAAAAAAAAAACTACTGTTGACATTGTAGAGAGTTTTTATGATTTAATTTTTCATACACACTGAAGTACATTCTCTTATTTGTTTGAAAAATTTTTTATATAAGGAACTGGTTTTCGGTACAAGCTTCTATAAAGTCTTTTTTTATTATTTAATTTCTATAAAAAGTAAAGTAAATTTATATTATGTAGTCTCATATCTATTTGTTTACATCTAATTCCGATGAAAACCCTCAGATGAATAAATTAATAAACTAGATATCTGTCACTTTTAACATAGGCTTTATTTTGTCAGAGGACTAACAAACCGAAGTATATAAAGTATAAGGGAGGTGTTTAAATCACAAAAGCGTACCATAAAGGCATTTTTCTAATTTTGACATATAAAGTGACATTTTAAAATCGCAGCGTCAAAATGATTACAGAAAGTTCATTATGTCACCAGTTGCGAAAAGAAAACTGTTAAAAATAAACCTTTTTCCGGTTTTAAAATCAATTATTATTGAAAGTTTATATCAAAGAATGGCAGATTGTCTTATAAAAATAGGATTTGGTTAACTTACGACCTAGTAATAATAATAATTATACGGAGACCTTTCACATCCAAAAAACTATACGCCAATAACATATCTCAACAGGTGCTACAAACTGTTCACACTTATCTCATACACAAGAACTCTCGAAGCAGTAGATCGAGTCTACAACCAGATCAACGAACAACGTGGATCTAAAAAAGGCATAACTGGCTGCCAGAAAAACTTACTGAAAGATAGAACTATTGCAGAGGATGCCAGGTGGTACAAGCGAAACCTATCAATGTTCTGGATAGACTATCGTAAGACGTTCGACACAACTTCGAACAAGCTAATTGCACAGTTGTTCAGAACCCACTCGGTACCAGACCCTGTAGTAACATGCATACAACAACTAATGCCGTTCTGGAAAACTCGCTTTTCCATAACATCCGGAAATGCGAAAGTCGAAACAGAATTGGAGTCATTCAGAAGAGGAGTATTTCAGGAAAATTTCTTGAGTCCCCTTTTCTGTATCTCTTTAATGCCGTTATCTGTGGCATTACGAAAAAATCGGGGATACGTGTGTGGTCCACCTGGAAATCAAAGACATAAAGTTATCCATCTTTTTTTACTTGGACGACTTATGCATCCAACGAGAGGAAATTCAAACAATCCCTACGGGTGGAGGACTACACCATGCTATTTTGAACGTCGGAGAGTCTTATGCCGGTGGTACAGGACTACACCATGCTATTTTGAACGTCGGAGAGTCTTATGCCTACCTGGGGATGCAACAACGTCAAATGCATGAGGTTGCTCTCATAAAAGTACCAGAACCTCATCCGGCAGAGATCTGGTCATCAGAACTGTCTGGAAAAAACAAAGTGGGTGCTACGAATATGCCTTCCGGTCCGATCCTCCTTTACTCATTTGGAATAAAAAAATGGACACAAGAAGAGCTGCGCCGATTCGACATCAGGATTCGCAAGATGTTGCACCTCCATAGGAGTTTACATTCAAATTCATCTATTCAAAGAATATACCTTCCACGCGATTAGGGAAGTAGATAACTAGTGAGCATAGAACATGTTCATCGTAGAATGGTATTGGATATTGCGTGCAAAATAACACTAAATTCAGACCCCCTTCTATGCACGCGACCACGAAATTGCTGGGAAAGTACCCTTTTTATTAAAGACAGCAAGAAGAGCAAATTAAGGTCTAGACCAGCCATAACCTTTTTTTTCTTCGGGCCATATTCGTATATGTGCTATGTTACACGGGCCGCAATATTTTTGGATGGTGACCTTTTTTTAGGACATTTATCTAAAATTAGTTAGTGGGGACCTCTAATAAATAAAACACAAAACATAAATATATCCCGTTGTATTACTGCAAAAACAAGATAACTCACATTTTTAGAGTTTCGATAAAACAATATTCAAACGTTTAAAACTGAATAAAAAATCAGTAAAAGCTTCAAACCGTTTATTAACTTCAATGAAGAAGGTATTGAAAACATTTTTCACAAAGTATAAACTAATAATCTATCAATAATGTCACGAGAAAAAACGTCACTTAGCTTATTTTAGCTCTACATACAAATCATAATTCAATGTATGTGTCACTATCTTTAGTCGACGTTTCAGTAACATTATTGGATACAGGTAGATGGTGAAATTCATCAGGTGTATCTGATTTTGCAAAATTTTAGTAAATTTTTCTTCTTGCACTTTTTTGTAAGTATTTTTAAAACTTTGTTTCATCCTTTCATGCATCCCTCTGAATAAATACTGTGCGAGTTTGGCATATAAAGCCACATTCCCCACCCTCGCCCATTGATAAATTAATTCTATTTTTCTGGTGGAATGTATATTTAGGATAGCTGAATCTTTCTATACGTTGTCTATTAGAAAGTATGGGTAAAATTCAAATTCACCTGTTACCACTAATACTTTTATTTACGAATTTTCACAAAGATTCGCTCGTTACGGCTTGACAAATCGCTCGTTACAGCTTGACCAATCACCCGTTACATCTTGACCAATCACTCGTTCACCACGGAGATTCGAACATCACGTGTTATTATCTAGTGGTTGTTTAAGGTTAGCTGTATCGCGGAAAGAAAGGGTGACGTAATCATCTCGTGGATTTCGAAATAATTGAGAAAGGCTAGAGACGGCTCTAGTCATACATAACAAAACAAATGGCGTGGACACAATGTTGTAATATTTCAACAAACACATTCAACAAAAATAAGTAGCGGCAAACCACTCCCGAAATATTGGTATGTTTTCACTGGAAATCACTACACATTTTCTCGAAAATTCCAAAATAATCATCTAAAATCATGGTTGAAATCAATTCGTCGCTCACAACCCGAAATGGCGAGAAAAAAGATCATCGTATAAAATTAAGGTGGATTTTCAGTAAAATTTTTATGTGATTTCCGAAATACAGGTACGTTTTAACCTTATTGGTTTTCCCTCGGTTCTGGCAGGAACACTATTAGGAATCGGACTAAATATATTTAACAAAAATAAGTTATATGCCTATTATCTGGTTTTGGTAGATACATTTATCAACTGAACACAATGTTATGATCAGGGCCGACGAGAGGGGGGTAGCCGAGACCAGTGGCGGCTCGTGGGGTTGTTCACAGTGACAGATGTATGAAAAAACTTTCCGTGTTTTAGAAAGTTTATAATATACCTTTCTAAAACACTGACAGTTTTAGTTTTTTGGTTACTTTCAGAAAAATAATTTTTAATTTGCAAAATGTTTATTGTACTGTAAAGAGTAATAAAGTCTGTTTCCTCACTCCTCTCTAACATTTCGGAAAACTTCCTTGGAAATTTACCGGCATGCTGCTATAATTCGCCTTTTAAGATCATAAATATCAGCAGGTTATGTTTCATAAACAACGGATTTAAGATGTCCCCAAAAAAAGTCCAAGGGAATTAAATTAGATGATCTTGGGGGCCATTCAATTGCCCCCCTTCTGCCAATACAACTGTCTGGGAATCTCTCGTTTAACCACTGTGGGACGGGAAGAAAATTATGCATTTTCAGTGCTCTGCTTACAGTCGCACGTGATATTTCCATCTGTTCTGCTCCTGTTCGTATGGAGCTAGTTGGCACTGCAACAAATATTTCCAAAATGTCAATTTGAGTTTCTTCATTTAGTACTCGTCGGTTATTTCTTTTTCTATTTTTCACCTAACATGGAACTCGCATTTAGAAAATAGAGTTAAAAGAGTATACATTGCTTATGAACAATACCGCCGAACCGTGGGGCGCACCTGGGGTTTCTACCCCAGAGTCGTCGCATGTACCGAAAACCCAAAAATTAACAGCTATTCGTAAACTAGAACAAAATCAAAGAACAACATGTCTCAACATAACAGGAGCTATGAAAACAACACCGACCAGAGCCATGGAAGTCAGTCTTAGTCTCCCTCCCCTTGATATTTACATTAAGGAGGCTGCTCTGACGATAATGACACGCCTCCGCACGGTTGGAATAGAACCTGATGTAGGATCTGGTGAGGCGAGACGTCGCTTTTGGCAGGAGGCGCTCGATACGCTTCCACTGCTTCAAACGAACATGGGCTCCATCTCACCGATATATATCTTCCATAAGCCATATAAAGTTATAATAGAACAAATAGGAAAGCCGGAAGTGGCAGGTACGATTCATATCTAGACCGACGGTTCTAAAACAAAACAAGGCTCAGGATGTGGAATATACTCCAGATTCTTAAACCTAAACATAAAATGGGCTGTAAGTAATAGTGCCAGTGTAGTTCAAAAAGAGCCAACGGGGTTTCTCATAGCAACAAAATAAATAACCAGAAACAATATCACTGAAAGGAACATGCTCATCTATACAGATAGCAGACAAGCACTACTCACCCTGAATAGACCACGAATTTACTCAGGGTTAGTACTAGAATGTCACGAAGCTTTGGCCGAAGTATCCATCAACAATGTGGTCACCTTAAGATGGATCAAAGGTCACGCTACATAGAAAGGAAACCGTCTTGCTTATTCACTAGCCAAGAAAGCAGCCAACCAAATACTTTTTGGACCTGGCCCTACTATTGGCCTGTCAAAATCGGTAGTGACATACCTAATCAAAGAACATTCCATTGCGAAATTCAAATAAAGATGGGATGAAACAAGAAACTGCAGAGTTGCCAGGAAGCTCTTAAGTTATCCTGACAATATTGCAGCAAACAAATATTTGACTATGACTAGACAGAATCTGCGCCTAGTCACAGGCATTCTGACTGGTCATTGCCAAGTACGAAAGCATCTCCATATCATGGGGCTGTCATAATACGCACTCTGCAGAGGGTGCGAACAAGAAGATGAGACCATCGAGCATATCCTTTACGATTGCTCGACGCTCTCATTTATTAGAAGATTTGTGTTCGGAGAGTATCGGCTAACACCGGCCAATATAAGAGAATAACCTCTTGGTGACGTTGTCAACTACATTAAATATGTAGGCTGGCTCACGAGCTAGGAGGTGCCTATCATCTCAGGAGGATGCACAATGGGCCTAATGAGGCCTAAGTGCCGTGGGGGTAACCCACCCTCCACACGTTACAGATACAGATACCTAACTAGTTTCCAAAAACTTTGCTACCAAATCGAGAATATACCTGTGACTTACATTTAGGGTTACAAGATGAAATCTTCTCCGACCAGGACAAGCTTATTAAAAAATCCGGCCAAAATAAGACGTTATAATTTTTTTCTGAAAACGTAAGAAATGTGATATTTTTCACATAATTTACTTAATGGCATATTTTACTAATAAAACAAAAATAAAAACATTTTTATTTTATAAACAACAGAAAGTTACAAGGTTAAACAAGCTAAAACAAAAAAAAGCAGAATTTACAAGTACTTTTCACTACGCTCATGGGCGCTGCCACACGAGGGCAAGGGGTGACGGTCTACCTCCCCTAGATTTGCAATATAACGTTTTGACCCTCTCTATAAGACTTGCCCTCTCCCGGAAAATATTTGAACGGCGCCCATGACTATGCTGTATTTGATTTAATACCTTTAGAGTTTTTGATAAAAGCTCATATCTTTAATTATAAATAGTCATAACTATTCCTTTAACAGAGACCAAAATCAGTCTAGTTTCTTTTATTTGTCCACTGGGCTGCAATAAGTGAAATTATTTCTTCTATATTGGCATTGTGCGACGAGATTGCAAAAATAAATTCAAATGCTTTTAACAATTCTGGAAAACAAACTGCTTAGGAGGTTTTACACTGCATGGTTAAGAGGGTTTTACACTACAACGTTTATCGACGATTTTTTAATGACTTTTCTAATCTAGCTGATTTTTCTTTTGTTGTTGTTGTTAAAGACAACTATTTTAAAATCCGGACGCTTATGCAAAATCCGCTCTAACCCACATGGACGTACTAAAAACCCGGACATGTCCGGGCGAATCCGGACATCTGGTAGCCCTACTTACATTACGATTAGGATTTCTTTTATTAAAAAGAAATGCTCCTTCATGCGCATTTTCCAAGATAGTATATATAAATTAGGGTACCATTAGAAAGAAAATTAAATGCCCTTTAAAATTGTGCCACTTGACCCCCTTTCCTTTTAAGATTTTAAGGGTAACATCCATGGGCGTCGTTACACAATTCTATAGGGAGGGGCAAAATTTTGAAAAAATTTAGAATGTTTATTCGTTGGAAAACAAAGAAAATGAAAAATAAAAGAGAATTTTCTTATGATGGATTGAATTATTCTGTGACGTCATGGCTTACTTCCGGTTTTTCCAGAAATAACAGAAAATCACAATTTATTTTTTATTTTTACTACTTTAGAAGACTACATCTTTTACTAATACACTAATTTATATATATTTTACTAATACCCTAAATGTGGCGCTCCAGATTTGTTGTTAAAGATTCTAAGAATAGACACCTCCATTTTATAGACTGGTACATTCACCAGAATTTGTAATTTCGTTGTCATCCATTAAAGGGTCCAGTGTATTTCAGAATTATTAGGATTCACTACGAATGGCGGTATCCATGGGCGAGTCATAGGGGGGTTTCGGAGGTTGACTTAATCCATCGATATTTTTGGTAAAGGAAAAATGGAGACCACAAAAGGCTTTAAAGGGAATAAAGCAGGAGTGGACTGGTCGAAAATGGCTCACACGGCACACCTTTTGAAAAATAGCTAGCTTTGTTTAGTAATAGGACATCCAAACCTGAAAAAGAGGATGCAAACCTTATGGTAGAGTGACATGAAACAAAATAAATTAGAATATGTAAAAAAAATAATTTATGAAAAACGTAGTTATAATTATTTTAATGAATGTATTTTTGTTGTTTTCCTTTTATTTGCCAGAGATTCGTTTAAAAGATATGACGGATGGTCCGGAAATATCATTATTTAGACAAATTATTTTTATATTTTTCATAATTAGAATACTTAAAGATATACCTAATTAAAGAAATATGCTTAACTATTTCCAATTAAAAACTAATTAAAATGTTGAGTGTAACTAGAAAAATTGTTCTGCACAATAAAAATAATAATTACTCGAATTTTTGTTTCGTGATTAGGACCTTAAAATAAATAATTTTATGCTCTTTGTTTTTCAATAAAATGTTAATTAATTTGTTAGAAAAACGTGTGAAGTTAATTTAATTTAAAGTTTGTATTCTTTCCGCGTCATCCATATGTAAAAAGTTAACAATAACAAATTATTTTACACAATATTCGAATAACTATGAATTTTAAATGCTTTGTTAGCTATATGTGAGTAGAAGGTAATGAATAGCCAATATTAAAAACTGAAATTACATCGTTTAAAATTGATTTTAAATAGCTTTGATAGCTCTATTAAGAGCCTCTAAAGCTTCCGTGTTATTTTAGCTTTATGTTCAGTCACCAATTTGGCAAAAAAGGAATGCTCTTAGCATGAGCTTACTGATTCTGTGCCCTCTTGCCAGTAAATTTGGTGTTTTGTGATTAACTACCTGTTCACTGCTTGTCGAGCAGATATTTTGGTCATCCCAAAGGTTCGGGCCCTTTGAATGGTAGTTCTGATCCGATTTTGGCAAGTTCATCGACCTTTTCATTCCCTTGGTTTCCTTTGTGTCCTAGTACCCAAGCTAGTTTCACCTTATTGTGGGTTGCCAGATCATTTAGTATTTCAAGTCAGTTTCAGACCAACTTGACATAATTCTGTTTAAACCAAGTTCCTTTAAGGCAGCTTGGCTATCTGAGAAAGTTAAGATGGTTTGTTTTTTGTACTCCCTTCTTAAATTCTCTTATACACACAATTATACAATTGTACACGCATGTATTTCAGCCTGAAATACAGTAGTATGTTTTTCCAGTGAGACGGTGATGTCTAATTTGGGTTTAATTCCATGCAAGTCAGAGTCTGTTCCCTTCTTAGTTTTAGATACATCTGAAACCATACGAGACCGCTAAGCAAGTATTTCTCTACCTCCTTTAGGGCTCTTTTCTGGTTTATTTTTGGCCAGTAAGCAACCGCTCAATAAATTATCATGCGTCTTGTTAATGCCGAATATAGCCAGTGGACCATTTTCGGTTTTAGTCCGCATGTTTTCCCAAATGCTCGTTTTCCTACAATGAGAGACATTTTACAATTTTTGGTTACTTTTTGTAAGTGTTGGTTACAAGTAAGTTTGCTATCTAGGACCCAGATATCTTAGTGAGTTTGTTCTTTTTTGCCTTCCTCCAAACAGACATAGTTTCTAAGACCTCCAAACCTTGGTTCCCGAGTAAAGGTTATGAGTTGTGCCTTGTTAGGGTTTACCAAAAGGTTTTCCTAGCGAACCACATTTCTGTTAGCCTTAGAAATCTTTGCATGAGTTCAAAGATTGTGGTTTGGTATTTCTCTAGGACAAGGATGATTATGTCATTAGCATATCATTGGGCGTACATCCCTTGATTGTTCAGTGTTTTCAGCAGCTCATCTGCAACTAGGTTTTACAGTAGAGGAGAAAGGACTCCACCCTCTGGGCATCCCCTGAGGATATTCACCTGCATGGTTTTACTGAACATTTGTGCTTGTACTTGCCATCCTCGTAACATTTTTTCTATCCATCAGCAGATGGTGTTTTCTATTCCATGATTGCGAAGATGATGCAGAGCAGACTGCATATCATTATAGGGAGTTTGTTGCCTTGTTTATTACCTCCTTCTCATGTAAATATAAGAGAAGTTTATTGTTCATGTTGTTTAAATTCAGCAACCTAGTTTACAACTGTAACATACGAAGGAAAAGACTCACCGTGAACTTCGTTTAAGTCCGTTTTTTATTTGTTTGGCATTTAAGCCTTTCAAAAAGAAATGTTTTATCAACGCAAGAACCTTGTTTATGTGATTAAGAAAATGCACGAATTGTTTACTAAGATTAATGGTAACGTCGTATGTTAATGTACAATGTAAAATACAAATTTGGCAGCAGTTGTACGAACAATGGCGATTTCAAAACAAGGGTTCGGCACGCGCCCGTAGTGCCGTCTTCTGTTTCATTCTAGGAACATTCCGATCCATCCTCGTATTTTGCATGTACCAAACTCAGATAAAATTCTAGAAAACTTGGAAATAGTTTTTATTTTATGTATTTTATTGACTCTTAATTGAGAAATTCAAATGAACTAATTATTAGAACAATGAATGAATAGTAATTTTTTAAAAATAATGGTAATTTGTTATTAAGATATTTTACATATCTGCATTTTACATATTTTACGTATGTTTGATGCGTTAAAAATGGTAAAAAAAAATTCAAAATTGCTTAAAATCCCAGCCTTGCTTGAGCCTAAATGATTATTTGAGTTCAACCAATATTTAAACGAAGTAGGCTTTTTCAAAAACAATCGTCTTGCCAATAGAAATAAATATATTATTATTTTCCTGGCAGTTTATTAGGCACACAACAATATAATACCAAATATCGCTCTATTAAATTGTTTAAATTTTTTTCAAAATATACAAAAATATTAATTTTATCAATTATTTTTCTTCCCTTTTTCATTTGAAATATTGAGCTCAGATGTATTTAAATATTTCAGAAGAAAAAAGGAGGAATATATACAGGGTGTTTCTAAATTCATGCGACAAAATTCAGGAGGCGATTGCTCGTATGCAATTAAGATAGGTCTTTCCTATAACAACATTTATTCAGCCCACCCTTTTCCGAGATATCACCCTTAAAAGGTGGTGACTAAAATTGAGTTTTTATTTTTTTTCTAAAATAATAAAAAAAATAGAAAATGTCTACTTATTTAATATAAAGGGTTATAAAATTACTATAATGAAAAGAATAGACAAAATCAAAATGATGGTATAATAATTGATGTAAGGGAAAATTATGCGCAAAATTTAATATGTACATTTGAAAAAATAGGTACTATAAATACAATAAAAATTGTAATAAAATATAATAAACAAAAACTTATTATAAATACAATATATAGATCTCCATCAACAGATCCGTTTGATTTTAATAATAATCTTAAAGAATATCTAAAATTTACTAAATCCAACGAATGTGTTTATTTTTTAGTTGGCGATATAAATATAGATATAAAATAAAACTATAAATACTCTGATTAATAATTAACATGTATGAACTAGGATTTATGTTGCTAATTAATCAGTACACTGGAATTAAAGGAAATTCCAAGGCTTGCATTTACCATACAGTGAGCATCATAAGTCTTACCCCCCCTGACTAACTCGTTACTGGGGTCTTGTTAGGAAAATCGCCGAGACAGGTCGATTTTTGATTTCTACAGTGTACATTTTTGGATGATTAGTTTACCCTTAATTTCATCCCTTACTAGAGAATAAAACCCCCTTTCAAATGAGCTATCACTCACCACCCCATGCCATTTAAATTTTTCGAAAGGGTTGCTACCCTCTAGTAAGGGATGAAATTAAGGGTAAACTAATCATGCAAAAATGTACACTGTAGAAATCAAAAATAGACCTGTCTCGGCGATTTTCCTAACAATACTCCAGTAACGAGTTAGATAGGGGGGGTAAGACTTATGGTGCTCACTGTATATTTGTTAAAGACACAGAACACGAAAAATGTAAAGCTTATGTAATCCAATCTGATGTCTCTATAGGGCTGTGCTGTGAATAGTTAAATATTGAAATAAAAAAAAAAAAACAGCTAAAAAAAACTAAATTATTAAAAAGTAAAACTACACGAGACACGAGTAGCAACGGGAAGCGAGCACCATCGAACATTATAATAAAATGTCTGTAATCAAATAACTGGTACATCATTGCCTTCTGGCTGATCGCGTCTCTGTGGCACCGTATAACTAAGTATACTGTGTCTGTTGCGCAATATGATGAGTGAGCTTAACACGAGTGAGACGATTTGGCGAATGCATGTAGCTAAAACGAGAAGGCAACACGCCAACAGATCCTTCAAACTGCAAAAGAACACATTAATTGGCGCGCCGCTCACAAACAAGGTTGCCAAACCAGTGTTGCCAGTCTAGTACAATTCACAATTGTACTAGATGTAGTACATTCTGCGTGCATCAGTGTTCACGTGTAAAATATATATATATATATATGGGTTCATTATCAATGTTATCAATAAATATTGGTACTTTACAAAAGGAAATCTCCTTTTCTAAAGTTTTTTTTCTTACACCTTTATTTATATTGTTTCCTTGTAGTTCTTGGGTTTTTAGGTGTTGGTTGAGGAATGAAACTCGTGTATGTGGGTATAGCTTTCGGTACTGATCAGTGCCTTCTTCAGTAGATTTTTTTTTTAATATTTGTACATTATTTTTACAGTCAAAATTGTTCTACAATAAAGACCCCCTTTTTTCCTCTTCAATGAATTAAATGTCACTACAAATAGAATTCGAAAAATCTGGTAGGTACATTTAAGAAATCTGGTATATTTTTTAGACAAATCTGGTACATAACAAAAACATATTCTGGCAACACTGTACCAAATCAAACTGTAATTCCGTCTTCCGTCATTCCTATACTAAGAAACGCTTTAAATAAAACATGATTATTTTATTTGGGCTCATTTAAAAAAAATATGTGTAATTAAGAACTGTGACATTAATAAATTGAAAGTATGTGAGTCAATTCAATGATTGTTCCCGAAAATCTTCTTTAAGGCAAGGTAAATAAAAGTATTTTTAAAGTTGTTGTTTTATTTAACTATAATAAATTTTTACGAATCTAATTTGTTTTATATTTTATTTTAGTGTCTAAAACTATTATAAGACTACTTCAAAATGGTCTATTTTGTACCCAACTGTAAATACTACGAATTAAGACGTAAGCAAAAATTTGTAAATTTTTTGTTTCCCACAAAACCCGCTAAAAGGAAAAATTTGATTATTCTACTTGACATCATTATGGAAATGTGCAATAAACGTTTGATAAAGATAAAGAGACAAATGGTTTTTCACTTTAAAAGTCTGAATCGGAAAAACGAATCAACTAGTTAAATTTAATAGGTATACTCATAATGAGACACTTTACCTAAGAAATGGTATGTCATTTAAATAATTTATATAAAGTTATGTTTGCCTATAATTATCAATCGTGTTACCCTCTAACCTAGATTGTGTGTTGCATACAAACCTGAAATCTTTTATTTTAATTACATTTTTTATTGCATTGTTTGTATAAATTAGTATTTTCAAAAATATTAGATGTATTGGTTATTTCGATCACTGCAGGTATTAAATAAAAATAAGGCTGTTGGTAAATTAGTTTACAGTTGGTAATAAAGTAGTCTCGAAAAGAGCAATAAGTATCAAACATAAATTTTGATTTTGATGAGGCACTTAACAAGTCACATCCCACATATCTACATGCTCTGGGCAATCAATCCTATAAGTACATATCAAAACATTAATATACTAGCTACTATTAAACAATAATTTGAAAATATAGATGAAGCCTATTTACCTATTTAGACAAAATAACTATTATTCTGTTATTTATTAAAACATATAATTTTTTAGTAAACATAGACATGCAAAAGTCAGCAATGAGGGTAGAACTGTAGCAAGAGCAAGAATACTTATTTAATGGGTTTACAATAATATTACAATGATAATAAACCGATTAATTTCTCTTTTGAGATACGAGTTTTTAAAATTCATGAAAAGTTATAAACACATTAAAAACATCAGACCTCGCATTAGACTTACGGGTATTTAACAATTTTTTCCATACATTAAAGTACCTATTTGTCTTTTAGCAAAATGTCTTTACGCACGCAAAAAATAATGCAAATGGCATCAAACGATAATATGGCTAGTACGAATTTTAATAAACCGTCTCAACATTTAAACATGTTCATCTCTAATGAGAACACTGCAACCTCAAATAACATTGAAGAAAGCTTACCGGTTTCCGATGCATCACTACTTCAATATGCAATGAATGTAGAAAACCAACTTCAGCATGCTTTAAATACGCCCAGTCCCAGTTTTGATAGCAATGTAATGTCTAGTACAATTATTTTTGAAAATGTTAATAAAAACAGTGTCGATGTTGAAGAAGAATGCAATGATATAGCAGATCCTAACGAACAATTAAAAGACCCAGACTGGACAGAACCGGAAGAAGAACCAGAACAGCTCAACGCCATAGCTAATGAAAGTGACAGCGATTTAGAACAGTTTGAAGACGAAACTGACATTGATGTAACACCTAACACAAGAAATAAAAGCAGTATTGAAAACGCAGAAAATATGGATGAACCTGACACTGCAATCAAAGATGCCCCAAGAAAAGCGAGGAAAAAAAGAAGACATGTGAATAATAAAGAATGGGACGTTAATGTGCAAAAATTTAAACGTAGCAAAGGAGAAGAATACAAAGGGCTGAATAGGGAGGAAGGAAAATGGACTTTCAACAAAAAACGAAATGCAAGACAATTGAAGCCATCATGTCTTTGTAAACAGAGTAGACAAAAATCAAAGTTAAATTGTAATTTATTAACAGAGAAAGACAGACAAGTTATTTTTCAAAATTTTTGGAGTAAATCTTGGGCTGAAAAGAAAGAGTATGTTAGAAGTTTAGTTGATCTTGGGCCAGTAAAACAAAGAAAAACAGAAGCGCAAGTATCTCGTAGGAAAAATTCTCTATATTTTTTCTTAAAGGTAAGTTAGTTAAACCTTAAGCAAAGCAAAATTCTAATTCGTTTTGGTTTTTACAGGTTGCTAGAGGTGCTAGGTTTCGGGTCTGTAAAACTCAATTTTTGAATACCCTTTGCATAGGGGAGTGGTCAGTATTAAGTTGGGTGAAAAGTAACCAAGGGAATCCAGATGAAAAAGTAGAGAAATTGACGAATGAAATGAACAAAGAAGCAAAAAATGATGTAGTAGAAAGAAAAAATAATTTGACTGTTATACCAAAAAGAAATCATGTCAAGAAAATCGAAATGGACTATTTGCGTGATTCTTTAAACAGTCTTCCGAATCTAGAATCACACTATTGTCGCGCGACATCTAGCAAGAAGTACTTAGAACCCATTTGGACGTCAAAAAATCAACTATATAGTTTTTACAAAGAAGAATGTAGTAGGGTAGGAATATATGCAGTATCCGATGCTTCGTTTAGTCATGTGTTCTCCGATTTGAATTATAGTTTGTTTCGCCCAAAAAAAGATCAGTGCGACACATGCATTGGTTTTAAAATTGGTAACATCGATGAAATAGTTTTTAATGCACATATGAAACGAAAGGATGCTGCTCGAAATACCAAAAACCAAGATAAGGAAGAAAAAAAATGGGTGTTTACTATGGATTTGCAAAGTGTACTCATGGCTCCATTAACTAAGGCATCAGCAATGTATTATAAAAGTAAGCTTGTGGTGCATAACTTCACGATTTTCAATTTAAAGAATCTCGATGGCCACTGCTATTTGTGGCACGAATGTCAAGGTGGTTTGATTGCAAATGAGTTCGCTTCCATTCTTCACTCTTTTATTTTCGATCTTCATACTGAGGACGGAGATGAAGTGACATTTTATAGCGACGGTTGTACTTACCAAAACCGCAATGCGATTATAAGTAACACCCTTTTGTTCTGCAGTATGAAAAAGAAAATTACGATTATTCAAAACTACTTAGAAAAAGGACATACTCAGATGGAGTGTGACTCCATGCACTCAGTTATTGAACGAAAACTTCGTAATACGGATATTTACACTCCAGCTGGGTATGTTTCTATTTGTAAATCTGCTAGAAATAAACCCAGACCCTATAATGTGAATTATCTTAGTTATGATTTTTTTAAAAAGATGTCTGATCTTTCTTTTTACACTACCATACGACCTGGGTTTAAAAAAGGTGACCCCGTGGTTACCGATATTAGTTGTCTAAAATATAATACAACTGGAATAATCGAATATAAGCTTAATTATAGTGACGAATGGACAGTATTGCCTAAAAGGAGAAAGGATAAAGAATGCTCAGTAAATGTTAATATGCCTAATCTTTATAAAGAGCCTTTAAAAATAGATAGAAAAAAATTTGATAATTTGCAGAAATTAAAGGGTGTTCTTGACCAAGATTATCATTTTTTTTATGACCAGCTTCCACATAAAGACACATAATTTGTACCATTTTGAAAACCTTTTCTTTTGTTAACATTTTAGAAAAAATATATTATTTTAATTATATTTTTCATTAGTTTATAGTGTAAGTGTATGTAACCTGTTTTAAGATTCATTTCTATTAAAAACTCGTATGTCTAAGAAATTTAGCATTTTGTATTCTAAAACCTCGTAAGTCCTTTATTAAAAACATTTTTCAAAATTTTTGCAAAACCTATTAATTTAAAGTTTTTTTGAACATTAATAAATTTATTTTAAGGTATAGTGTCTGACGATTTGACTTAAATTTTGTAAGGAGCGGTTTTTTCGCTCCCCTGTAAAATTATGCAAATTTGAGTTACGGGGATTTAAAATTAGGCCGACGAAATGATAAAATGATTGGAAAAAGTGAACACCCATTTTAAATTAGTAATGAAGTAAATGTTTTCACGGTTCATTAAAGTTTGTTTTCAAAGTTTTGTTTTTTACCATAAAACACATTTTTTAAAAAATATCCAGATAAATTTTTTTTGTACCTAAAAACGCTGCGTTTTAGAAAGCGTGTTTATATGATATTTTCTTCTCATATTTTTAAATGTTTCATCTTCCCTTGACGTTTGTTTCAGCAATTCAAGACATACTGTAGAGTAGCTCACACAAACTTGAAATTGAATGAAATTTTTTAGATGGTCACCCTGTTAGCATTAAGGACCAATAAATTTGGTGTTGAACTGTCCTGCTAATTTCGAAGCTAATCCTAAAGAAAGTCTGCGATAAGTATCATTGTATGTGTCTTAAGGTCATGATCCCCTATTATCATAAATATTTCGATACTAAAATCATTTAGTATGACAACGAGCTTTGCTTTGATATTATTGTTTTTGCTTCATTCTTATATTTGTTCTCCCAGTTTTTACCACTACAATTATTTAAGTTGCGTCACTCATCTGTGTACTGTGTATTGGTATTTTGAAAAAGATAACGACAGTGCTTTTGCTACGGTTGTTAAATATATATAAAACTGAAGATTTTACTAATTTGACCGTAATACCTACATTGTTGCTGCTAGAAAGATCGCGATAATAATATTTTCGTATTTAAATCCAGATTTGAAGTAATTCGATTATTAATTAGAAGAATCGTATCAGTATTAATTATTTAATAATTATTATTTAAGTGTTGTCCTGTGTTGACTTACTCGTTAGTGGTGGTGTATTTTATCTACAAGTATTTTTTAATCGAAAATGTCTGTCATCACGTCCAAACAGGTAAGTAATCTAGTTTATTTATTAAAAAAAATTCCAGAATCGTTAATTTTCATTAAAAAATAATAAAAACGACGATCCATGTTTACTATATCAGGTATGTACTTAATAGGTACATTTTTAAAACTTTTGTGAATGGATCAATTTTAAAAGACCTTTTCACTTCATTGTCACCTCATTATTATTATTGAAAATGTGAACTGTATGTGTGTTTATATTAAAAAAATAAACACATATATATTTAAGAGATAAGAAGTTGTAAAAAAGTATTTTAGAAAATAGTAAGTATACCTACATAAAATTAAACTTCAAGCGAAGTTTATTTCGATAATTATGTTACTACAGAATTTTGGCTTCCTAAAGGTATCAAAAATAGTTTATTCATTTTTATTTTATACAGGGCTGCCTTTTTTAGGATACAATTTTAAATAGTATTATTGGGTTTATCTTTTTATCGTTATTTTGTTTTTTTTTTAATATTCAAAATCCAGAGTGTATAATCTGCTACGATTTTAAAATTCTGAAATTAAAACTGTACAAAAAATCATATTTGCAGTTTTTCGCTCGGATTAGCCGTTTTTGCCAAAACATTGTAGGTATGGAATTTATTGAAAATCACAAATAAGTAAAAATAACATTTAACAACAATTAAAACATTCATAAAATGCTATAATAATAGTTGCTCGTTTTATTATTGACTGCCGAAAACAATGAAATATTCCCGGCATTTGTTTTATTTGATAACATGAAGCCTTAGTTTAAAGTGATCATATTTTAAAAAGTAGAAAGAGGGACAAATCGAAAACATTGAGATTTGGAGATTTTTCATTGACGAATGACGAATTCTATTTTTTGCAGTAGTGACGGTTCATTAAAGAGCAAAAAAAACGTTACCATGAATGCTTAAAAGCGAGATAGAATAATTTTTAATCGGACGTAAGGGGGACAAAATTGTTTTAATCGGGCAAAAGCGGGACAAAATCGGGACACATGTTAATTCGGGACTAGTGGTTTAAAATCGGGACTGTCTCGCCTAAATCGGGCCGGATAGTCACTTTATCTTTGTTATTCTTCGATGTTGGTAGGCGTTTTATAAATGACAGACTTTAAATGACCCCAATGGAAAAATCTAAAGTATTCAAGTGCGGTGACTTGGATAGTCATAAATGTGTATCCAAACGAACCATCCAGTACTTTCAATAATTCTGATCTAGACATTGACGTGCTAGTAAGCTAAAATGAGGGGAGCCCTATCGTGCATGAACCACAACATGGCATTTCTATCTTCTAATAGGCATGTTCAATGGTTTGGGAAACTTAAATTCCAATAATAACGATGCTTTTCACCATTTCATCTCGGAGGAAAAATAATGATGTCCGATGAGGCAATCATCTACGATACCTACACAAACATTTGCAGAAAACTGTTGTTGATAATTAGTTCCTATAATTGCATGAGGATTTTATCCATCCCCTTATTATAATGGAAGTTCATTCTACAGGGTGTCTCATTAGTGCGTAATTTTTCAATTTGTGTTATTGACATGCAAACAAGTTTCAAATAAAAGTTATATGGATTTAAAAAATACGTATTTTAGAAATATTTTTGGTTTCTAAATACTGTATTTAACCCTAGAATGTTCTTAAAAAATATTACAGTGTCGCCAAGCAATTATTTTTTTATGAAATTAGAGAATAATGCAGAAAACAAATTAAATTATCATAATTTAGGTAGGTTTACAATGATTGCAAAATTATTTAAAATACAGATTTATAAGATACTAAGCTAACGAATTTTTTTCAAATGGAACACCCTAAATATTATTTTAGTATAAATATTCTTATAAATTTACCAATCCAACTATACCAACATGTTAGCTAATAACACAAATACAGGATGTCACAATGCCTAATTGATCGATAGCTATTTTATTATTGGAAATACAAACAAAAAAATAATTTAAAAGTTGTATGGCCATGTTTAATAAATATTCTTAAATATACAGGGTGATCCATAGACGAGGGGCTGACCAAACTTATACATTTTTAAAGCAAAACACCCTGCAGGTAGTTATACATATTTGTTTTCAAATCGTAAAACAATTTTAATAGACTGTGTCAATATGCGGGGTAACGATTCTCTCAATTTTTTAAAGGGAATATCGTATATTTTATACAACCAATTAATTAATACAGAGTATTCCATTTAAAAAAGTTGAGAAAATTGTAACCTTACGTTTAGACTCACCCTATATCTAACATAGGAAAACAATCAAATATGTATAATTACCTGCAGGATGTTTTGCTTTAAAAAAGTATAAATTTGGTCAGCACTGTATATTTAGGAATAATTGTTAAATATGGTCATACAACTTTTATAATTTTTTTTTTGTATTCCCAACAGTAAAATAGCTATCGATCAATTACTCACTGATGGGTCACCCTGTAAATGTGTTATTGACTAACATATTGGTATCGTTGTATAGGCAAATTTATAAGAAAAGCTATGCTAAAATAATATACAGGGTGTTGCATTTGAAAAAAAATTGAATAAACCAGTTCTATCACCACTATTCATTAGCTTAGTATCTTTTAAGTCTGTATATTAAACAATTTTGCAATAAATCTAGACTAAATTGGGATAATTTAATTTGGCGTCTGCATCATTCTCTAATTTCAAAAAAAAATGATTGCTGTGCAAAACTGTAATATTTTTTAAAAATATTTGAGGGTTGAATACAGTATTTACCAAACCATTCTAAAAATAAATTAAAATACAGGGTGTTTTATTTAAAAAACATACATTTTTATTTGCCAGGCAAAAACGCATAACCCTGAATGTCCAAAAATATATTTAAAACATGTATTTTGCAACTCCATATAAATTTTAATGAAAACTTGTTTGCGTGTCTATACATATTGAAATATTGAACAATTACGCACTAATGTATAATTTTGGGGAAAACACGCTTCATCCGTAAACCAAATTTGACACAGAAATCGCAAAATTCTGTTAGAGGTTGCAAGATTCATGTACAATCACTTAATCAGTTGGGAAAATCTGCAGGTAATAATGCTTGGACACTCTGTAGAGTAGACGATAAGGATATAGTTGATTTTCTCATATAATCTTCTTTACAGAAGTGAATTATTTAACTGGTCGTATACTTTTTGGAGTGAAGATCAATTTCCAGTAAAAATGTTACCTTCATATTCACTGTCCTTACCCTGGTAGGTATCCCAAAAACAGCAGTAGCAGATCTTTTAAACGTATACAGCTTTCATGAATTTTAAAGTGTCGGCTATATAACTCTTTCCAATACGCTTTCCAAAATGCGAAGGGTTAGTATTAATGTGGACCGGAAACAAATACTATCAACCTTGCCAGTTGATGTGCATAACGAGAGATATCCCCACGCAGCCAAGCAACTGGCTCTTTACATAACAACAGAAATGCCACTATTGCCAAAGGTAACTTATAGTTTTTGCTAAAAATGAAGGTAATATTGTGTTACTAGTAACAAAATCTGTCTTCATATGCCTTCCTGATCTCAAAACAGTCTTTTTTTTTAATTTTGACATATTAAGCGACGTTATTGTAATCGCAGCAAGTGTCAAAATAATCTGCTTGATGCAACCAGTTGCATAAAGTTAAACATTATGAAACTGGTTACGAAAAATTCATTATATCACCAGTTGCGAAAAGAAAAGAAATAAAAACATTTTTTTTGTTTTTAAAAATTTATGTGTCTATTCTGTAAAAATTTGAATTTTTCCTATTTTTAATACTGCCATGGGCTCAATTTGAATGTACTTTTTAACTGGTTATAAAATAACTAATACTTAACAAAAAGTTAAATTGATGGAATAATAATAGATAATAGATAATTATTTGCCTACAGTACATTTACTACTGTGATATGATAAAAAATACATTGTTAATATGCAATTTTATAAAAATGAACTCATGCGTCTAAATTTATTCATTTATTTGCAAAATAAAATTTAATTATTTTTTTTAGTGTGTGTGGTACCAATGACTGTCACTGACGTCATCTCTGACGTGCATCGGTTTTTATATTGAATGCTCTATATTTGTGTTTGTGTGGCTTATCATGTTAATACCAGGGCTGGTATATCTAAGGGGGTCGCGACATAGGAGTCCATTTTGGACGCCATTTTTTTCGAAATAGTAGTCGCCATTGATCTGGCAAAGTAGCAACTTGTAGTCGCCAGGTTTACCAATATAAGAAAAAAAATCAATGTCATTTCTTAAATGACATTTCCATTATAAAATGCCCATATTTTTTACAATAAAATATTTCAATTTAATAAATAATTAATCTCAGATGTACATAAAATACGTCGGGAAAAGTAGATCACTTTCAATTTTGTGCTGTTTTAGTTTTGTTTATTTTAAAAAGTAATTGAAGAGATGAAGACAATTTTCTTATAGATGATGCATAACAAATTATTGCTCCCTTTTTTAGAGCTCCAGTCCCTTAAGTCTATTTATTTTAGGTCTTTTTAAATTGTTGGTAGGTATTATTCACTTCATTTGTATGTTTTTAGTTAATTTAAATAATTTTGTGTAATATCTTGCAATTTGTTTTCTATACATTTTAGCATGTATTTGTTGTCTACATCTCACAAAGGATGGCTTTGAAATACCTTTACAACAGAGGTACTTTCCTAAAACTGGCCGAAATTTGAAACTGAATACAGTTCTTAGAGAAAATCTCCAGTAAAAAATGCATGCAGACTAACAGTAGCATAGATTAACAAAGCTGACAAAAGAGTTGGACAAAACTTTGTCTAGCTTTTTTAATATTTCAGGACAATAGTGTTAACAGCAGACTACAACAAAAACATCCAAAGTTTAGTAATCAAGCAAAATATTCTGGTATCTCCAGAATTATAAACATATGAAAACTATAATAGAAAACATGTATGGTTTCGAATAGAAAATTACCAAAATTAGCATATCTAGTGAATATTGTATTTAAAGAATATATTTTTATTCAAAACTTTTGTGCTTCTACTCCAATACTAACCATATAGAAGCATATGCATTTTATAGTATTTGCAAGATTCGGATCAAATGCGTACCCACAATTTATAAAGATTATTAAACTAAAATAAAACATTTCAAATAACACCTGCTTTTATGTTAAATATGTTTTTATTAAATACACAAATTAGTCTCAACCACACATTTTTTTTTGTTTTTACTTCTAGTGTAAAAGTGACTACTAATTCAGTCTTTCAAGTTTATTATTTATAGAGACCAGCTACTACAAAATATCTTATTGATGATAACTAATTTCTCTTTAATAATGGTTTTGCATTTATTAACATTTTACAGCACTTTGTTTATATGAAACATCTATGTAACTCTTAATTAAATCACATTTAAATCAAGTAATTACATTTTCATATTCAACTTATGTATTCTTATTAGAACTTGGTCACTTTTTTTACTTTGAATCTTTTGACTGTGGTAACAGTCCATTCACCAAACCACAAAGGCACTTAAAAATGTTGAAAGAGAATGTCATAAAGGTAAAATTCCTTCTTCTATCGTGTTTTTCATGCAATTTTAGGTTGTAAACGTTTTGTCCAACACCTTTTTTACAATTTATCCCAAGCAACACTATGAAAGATTTAAATCCTGGATTTACAGCATTCAGTTTCGAGATGAGTGCAGTCACAATGTAGTTTAAGATATAATTTTCACATGAACACTTATTTACCACAGCACAAACGCATGTACCTATTCATGTAACATTAAAATAAAGTGGAAACAAATTGCATAATTTGGTATATAAAAAAGTACAAAATGTTTTTAGTTTTAATTCGACATTGGACTACGAGGAAAACAGTGGTTCATTCCACTTGTACCATATTGACATTATTATGCACGATGCTCGTTCAAACGAACATCAGAGAAGTGTTGCCAACTTAAGCTGACTACTATTTCCCCCCTAGCCTCAGTCACCCCCTCATCCATTTACTGGGTCTATGTCGCGACCCCCTTAGATATACCAGCCCTGGTTAATACAATAAACCCTTCAATTCCTGTGTATTGCTTTTGGTGTGACGTAGTTTTATAGATAAATAAAATATCAACAAAAAATGATGAATTGGAATGTCTAATCACGAACTTGATACTATAATTTAAAAATCAATTGAACTTAATGAAATTCCTCTATTTTTAACTATTTCTTGTATATCTAAGGGGGTAGCGACATAGTCTTGCAACTTGGACGCTATTTTTATTCGAAGTAGTAGTCACCAAGCCTGCCAATTTATGAAGAAATGTATAGGTGGGCTTTTTAAATATTATTGTTATTGTGTTTGACATAAAATATTTAAATGTAAATCCATTATTCATGAATTTACGTAAAGTAGATAGAATACACCGTATGTCGCCACCCTTAGATATACCAAACCTTCCCACTGGCAATTCATTTGTTTGGAATGCCTAATTCCCTTAATAATCTGCCTACAGTACATTTACTACTGTAATATGATAAAAAATACATTGTCAATATGCATTTTATAAAAATAAACTCCATGCGTCTAAATTTATTCATTTATTTGCAAAATAAAATTTAATTTTTTTTTTAGTGTGTGTGGTACCAATGACTGTCACTGACGTCATCTCTGACGTGCATCGGTTTTTATATTGAATGCTCTATATTTGTGTTTGTGTGGCTTATCAGTAGTAATACTATAAGTACTTCAAAATAATCAGGTTATACATCGATAACTTGTTGCATAATCATAAAGAGTGTCAGTTTGACAGTTTAAATAATCCGACCGCGAAGCGGGAGGATTATTCTGTCAAACTGACACGATTTGTAATTATGCAGGAAGTTTGAGATGTATAACCGTATTTATTTTGAAGTACGTATTGTATTTGATACGATTATTTTTTGAGTAAATTAAGTAAATATCAACAATTTATTAATTTAAATACATATTGGTACAATGAAAATTACAATTATTAATTATTGATAAACGTCAAAATTTGACGGTCCTGTTAGTTAGTGTATTGTTGTCGATGTGGTTACTACGGAAATGAAATTATTGTAAATATTTTTGATTGGTGGAGCTACTCTATGTATAATCAGGTATTATCGAAATTATACGAGGTAACTGAACTAAATTGAACGTTCTAATTGGTTAAAAGTTATACGAAAAAAATAATCATGTTAATACAATAAACCCTTCAATTCCTGTGTATTGCTTTTGGTGTGGACGTAGTTTTATAGATAAATAAAATATCAACAAAAAAATGATGAATTGGAATGTCTAATCACGAACTTGATACTATAATTTAAAAATCAATTGAACTTAATGAAATTCCTCTATTTTTAACTATTATCAATTCATAGACATTTTCAGTTATCTAAGTAATTTACATATTATTAATTTAATTTAATGATTTTTCGGCATGGATTCTTTTGGTTGATAGATGATAAACATAAAAGCCGATATTTTAACATTTTATTTTAATTTATGTATTTACAATTTTTATCTACTAACCGGAAAGCTAAAAGTAATTTTCATTTTGTTTAAAAAAACGTAATAGTGCAGCGTCGGGTGCTAAAACCTCCAACCTCGAACTTGAGCTGCAGTGAATGAAATTTAAAAGTTCAAAATGGAATATTTTGCTACTGATATATATAAAAAAGTTTACCAATTTAAAAATTGTGATCTTGATTTAAAAAAAAAATAAATGATAATTGCATTAATTCAAATAGTATATTCAAATAGCCATCGGGAAAAAGAAGTAAATGAAGTGAAATTAAATAAACAAGTGGTAGTTTTTTTTATATGAACTATTCAAATATTGTTGCATATTATCATTACCTTATTTATCTGCTCATTTATCTATTAAAAATCATAAAATAAAAATTAATATAGAAGTAATTTTAAAAAAGCAACTTTAAAATCATGCAGATGCCAATAAAAATTGAGTTTCTCATAGATCCCATCATAAAATCCTGACCAATTGAGGTATCCCCTTGTGGTAAAGAATTATTGCTGAACATGTATAAAAAATGAAGAGTTTGATGAATTTCTCATAAACCCAATTATTAAATCTTGACCAAATTTATAAGGGACCACCCCTAAGATACCCCCTTTCTAACAAAGAATTATAGAAATCGGACAACGTGGTGAACTTACGTAAACAAATATTCCGATCAATAGAGAATTTTTTGAAGTCGTTTAAAAAAGAAAATTACTTAAAAAATGTTTTTCAATTAAGCAGTTTACTTTTTTATACATATTAAATATTTTTTTCGACTTCATTTATTGGAGTAATAGGTGAAGTATTGAAGCAATTATTTTCGCTGCACTGTGAACACGCTGCAATACAGTATAATCCACTTTTTGGATCTCTACAAGCAGCCCTTTTTACAATTACAAAATAATATTTGCAATAGATTATCAGGAGCCGGTAATTGATTAATTGTTACTGGAATGAACATGTTATTGGATGAATTTAAAAAACAAAAAGATAGAACAAGCATTATTTGTATTTTGACAAAAAATATATTTGAAGTGTTTATCTACAACTCAAGGTAATAGCGACGAGTAAGAATATGAAAGAAAAAGAGATAACTGATAATGCTTGTAATATTTCAAACATATTAGGAATTCCAGAAAAGCTACATCCTGTAAATTCTAATTCCATAACTTACGAAGCATCTGCCAATATAATGGCTGACATTGTAGTTTATTCAACACCACAAAAAGAAGTTCCAGATAACAAAATACAACTTCCTCTTAGTATTAACATCAATATCACAGCTAGCAAAACTTCAGAGATGCCAATAATACTATCGCCATCTAAAACAGCATTGTTTTGGCCTAAGGAAAAAACAAAGATGTTAAAAAGAGGAAAAAGGAAAAAATACTTGCAGTTATAACTTCAGAACCATGGCAGGAATACAAAATAAAAAATATGCTTGAAAAGGAACGAAAGGAAAGGGAAAAGCTCAACAGAAAAATTCAAAGGGAAGAAAAAATAAAGTAAAAATAAATTACATGAAACTAAAAATATGAAGAAACTAGAATTAGACGAGTCCAATGAATATGATGAAGATGTGTAATGTGCAGAATCATATGATGCAATCCTGGAATATTAAAGAAGATAAAGAAGGAGACCATGATATAGAAAAAGTGAAGCCTCTAAAGCACATTAACGAATTAAAAAATGGTGATTTTGTATTGTTAATTCTGTAGGAGGCAAAATAAATGCTCAGAAGTTTCCATATACAGGGTGTCTGTAAAAGTTCTTTACAAAAACATACCACATATTTTTTAGATCAAAATAAGTCGATTTAAGTAAAATTACCTTAGTACAAAGTTGCTTCGTTTGGGCTCCAGAGGGCCTTGAAGTTACAATTTTGAAATCGTTTTTCCCATATAAATTTAAAACGGCATATGCGATTTTGCTGAAATTTGGTATATTGGTAGAGTTTTATGTGGCAAAAAAATGGTATTAAAATTTTGTCCGATAATAATACATAGGCGTAGAACTTGATTTTTTAAATAATTGCACCTTTAAAAATTCTACGCCAATGTAAGAAAAGAAGTTTGAGTATGAAATTTAGATTGCGCAATTCATTTACTTTAAAAAAGGTACTCTTGATAAGACTAGATTACTCTCATGGTTTTGACGAAATTTGCATTTTAGTAATTTTAGAACATAAACAATAATTATTAAAATACAAACTTTGTCAAAACCATGAGAGTAAATCGAGTGTTATCAAGGGTACTTTTTTGTAGTAAATGAGTACCCAATCCAAATTTCATACTCAAATCCCTTTTTTGCCATTGGCGTAGAATTTTTAAAGGTGCAATTATTTAAAAGTTCTACGCCTATGTATTATTATCGGACAAAATTTTATACGATGAAAAACATAAAAATTTACTTTTTTCATATCTTCTTCAACACCTCTAATCGAGACTTTTAACAAAAATACTCGATTCTTGCCATGTATGATTTTTTGAGGAATATTAATTATTTGCCTGCAATACTTATACAAAAACATTTATTGTTGGTTTCCATAGTTTCATCTAAATAAAAATATTGTCAAGTTTTAACACCTAATCTCTTAATTAAAAAAACAAATGCGTGGTTTATTAATATGGCTGTACAATATACCAATGCAGAATATACCGATATGTTACTGACATTAGGATTTTGTGAAGGAAATGCTCGAGAGAGTGTCAGGGTGTACTCTGAAAGGTTTCCAAATCGTCGTGTACCTAGCCACCCAACTTTTGCTGCTGTTGAGAGACGTCTTCGGGAGACCGGTTCCATTGCTCCCAACACTGTTGATAATGGAAGAGAACGTTTTGTAAGGATTCCTGAAGTTGAAGAAGACATTTTAGAACGTGTTGAAGAAGATCCAGAATTAAGCACAAGACGAATTGGAAGGGAACTAGGAGTAAGTAAAGATGTCGTTCATAAAGTGCTTAGAGAACAATTGCCATATCCATACCATAAGAAGCCAGTACAAGAATTATTAGTCCATGATCCTCAAATTCGTTTGGGTTTTTGTCGATTTGTTAATATGCAAAGAGAAAGAGATCCAAAATTTGTCAAGAAGGTTCTCTTTACCGATGAAGCGGGTTTTACAAGAAGAGCTATAACTAATACCCATAATGAACATGTTTATGCCGTTGAAAATCCGCATGCAATAAAGGTAAACCATTTTCAGCACGAATTCAAAATTAGTGTGTGGGCTGGAATAATTGGTAATTTCATTGTTGGTCTGTCATACTTCCACGAAGATTAACTGGAGAAAATTATTTGGATTTTCTACAAAATACGCTGCCAGAATTGTTAGAAGATTTACCTCTCCAACTTCGGAGAGATATGTGGTTTATGCAAGATGGAGCTCCACCACATTTTTCTTTAAACGTTAGAAACCACTTGAATGAACAATATTCACACAAATGGATAGGCAGATGTAATGAAGCACCTGTAAACTGGCCACTACGTTCTCCAGGCCTAACACAGATGGATTACTTTTTATGAGGACATCTGAAATCCACAGTTTACAGGGAACCTGTAGAAAATGAGGAACAACTTTGGCAACGTATTCAAGATGCAATAAACAATCTTAGAGGTGATGAAGAAGTTATGGAAAGGATACATTTTAATTTTCTTCGACGTATATATCTTTGTATGCGTGAAAATGGTAAACATTTTGAACAATTTTTGTAAAATCTCTATTTTGATTATGTTGTAAATAAATATTTTTGTGAAACCTATACACTCTAAATTATTAAAACAGAAATTTAGCGATAACCATGAGAGTAATCGAGTCTTATCAAGAGTACCTTTTTTAAAATAAGTAAGTTGCGCAATCTAAATTTCATACTCAAACTCCTTTTCTTCCATTGGTGTAGAATTTTTAAAGGTGCAATTATTTAAAAAATCAAGTTCTACGTCTATGTATTATTATCGAACAAAATTTTAATACCATTTTTTTTCCACATAAAACTCTACCAATATACCAAATTTCAGCAAAATCGCATATGCCGTTTTAAATTTATATGGGAAAAACGATTTAAAAATTGTAATTTCAAGGCCCTCTGGAGCCCAAACTAAGCAACTTTGTACTAAGATAATTTTACTAAAATCGACTTATTTTGGTCTAAGGAATATGTGGTATGTTTTTGTAAAGACCTTTTACAGACACCCTGTATATGTATTGTACAGGAGATCGTTGGGGACGACATTAATATTATGGTATTGCTGACACAAGCAAGAAAACATTCATTGTAAATGAAATGATGTTTCAACAGTTTCTTTTAGTCATATTTATGGAATACTAGAAAACCCTGAGGTGGTTTCTATTGGTGAACGTTTAAGATATGTATTTAAAATTTCCGTAATGTAATAAGTATTCATGAAAAATAAAAATGTTATTATCAGTTTATACAGGGTGTTTCCGAACTGGGCGTCCAAATTTGTAGGGCTGTTTAAAATTTTTAATTATTTTTATTTTAAATATTTTGGAAAAATGAAATATGCGAATCGGTCTCAAATTATGCGAACTACCACCCCTACAAATTTGGACGCCAGTATATGTTTATGGGTCCTTTTCAATAACTTTTTAATTTGGGTGATCTTAATGATTACACCTACATCTCTCAAGATATTTAGCAAAATTTTTGCAAAGATTTATAGTTTGGTACCTGACCGAGTATGACATAAAACAAAAATTCATAAATAGTTTGTCTTATATATTTTTTGTTTTTTAAACATGCAATTTCATACCTCCGTCACGCGTCACGATTGCTATTTCCTGTTTGTACCTTTGTCATTTAATATACCTGCAATATGTTTGTCGCTATTTTTCATAATCTGCCATACTTTAACTGTCAATATAATGATAAAATGCAACAAAAAATCGACTATACATGTTACTAAATCTTGAATATTGGTTTCCATGCTGCGTGTACCCGATCTCCGTCACTCCAAATTTAAGTTAAAAAAGTGACCATCAGGCATGCGATATCTGCGAATAAAAGAAGTCTGATTTTGTTGCTGCGCCTCAGTGCATTTATGTCAAGCAGTAATTGTGAAGGCAGTAGTATTTTATTGTACGATTCTTCAATAGAACAGGTACAATTTTGGCGGTTTTTTTCTCTTTGGATTTCCGTCCCATAGGATATTTATTTTAAAACAGCAAATAGCGTTTTTTTTTAAATATCTTTAAAAAGTATACCCTGGCCAATGTTTACATTCCTAGCCTAATTGTTTAATATAGCACGTGCAAAAATTCAGAAGATCTATACAGGGTGTTAAAAAAAAGTGTCACAAAATAAAACGGGGGGTAGTATGGGCCAAAATATGCAGAAAAGTCTTAATAAACATATGTCCGCAAATGAATGGTTTCAGAGATACGGAGTGTTCTGTGTTTTGTATCATTTTTTGATTATCTTTTTTCATTCTCAAAAACTTGCTTTTCTTATCGGAGTCTACCGATGTTTTTTCATAGATACTCTTTGCAGTTATTATTTTGTTGTGGGTGAATAATTTTATAAATTTTCGTTATGCCTGTTTACACTAATATTGAATTAGCTGACATGCATTTTATGTACGGTCGTGCAAATGGCAATGCGAGGGAAGCGCTACGTCAGTATATCGACGCTTTCCCTAATCGCCACATCCCTTCATTTAACTCTATGTTGTTATTGATTGTTTATAAATATCATTGTTTTTTTATAATAATAAAAAATTGTTATAAACACAAAATGGTCCGTATCTCCGAAACCGTTAATTTGCGGTCATATATTTATTAAGACTTTTCTGCTTATTTTGGGTCATACTATTCACCATTTCATTTTGTGACACTTTTTTTAACACCCTGTATATTAAGTGAATCATATTACAGTCACGTCAGATATCCGTCACGCTGACATTAAAACGTGACGGAGATATGATGAATGGGACGGAAATATTAATTTATTTAAACGGTTTCATTTCAAAAAATTAGAATGATACTGTTATATTTATTGTTTATCTGCTCAAAATGTTAAAAGACATGAAGGAGAGTGCATTAGAACAACAAGTAAAAGATAAAAAGTTGAACAAAAATACTGTAATGTGAGCCATTTAATTATTCAGTAATTCTCTAATCTTCCAAGTTTTTCTCTGTCTTATTTGGCCTTAGAGGCGCAACTTGTCCGAGTATCATACATATTTATATCCCTTAAGACCAAACATATGTGACGACTATGGCGGAAGCGCTTTTCGAGTATATTCCAGAGTCAACGTGATAATATTTCAAGTATTGCTGAGAATTGGTAAACATTCTAGTACCTATTACCGGAGGAACATGGAGTCAGTAGTATACGAGCCTCTGTGAAGATAAATAGTGAACAATTGAGAGACTTCGAAATATATATAAATTAGAATAGTAGTGTTATAAAATAAATAAGTTTTTAAATAAATTATTTACAAATAAACTGTTGTTTAAAATAAACAAACATCACAATATCTTCAAAATTAAGTTAGGTACGTGACATCACTAACAAAGCAATAACCAAGTTAAAATCAGATAACTAAAGCCAGATTTTGAAGAAATATTGCCATCGATATCTAAAACCACAAAATCTAATGTTGAAATTTTTAAAAAATTTGTATATTTTCTTGCGTAATTTTGTATACTTTTCATATTTCCGACACATTATCATATATCCGTCACTCTTTCATATTTCCGTCACCTCATGTTTTAGTGAAATTGTAATTCTACTAAGGCACTTGGAGTTAAAATTTTTCAATTTAACGTACTATTTTAGTTTTTTAACTGATTTATGCAATTTCTATAAGCTACTTTAGATTTTTTTACTAAAAGAAAGATAAATTCCATCTTTTTTATTTAATAAATTTGCAAATTTTTTCTCACTACATTACTTAGATTGTAGTAGCACATTTTGTTGAAGTATTTTTAAAAGATGATGGTACTTACTTTAGAAAAACATTACAACAATAATAATTTAAACGTTATCTAATTTTTTTATAGTTTTGTGTGACGGAAATCTTAAAATATAAGACATACATAGACAAATTTCTACAGAAAAAAAAAAAGGATATGAATATTTTTAATAACCAAGGCTCAAACCAAGTATTTCAAGCATGTAACAATATAAAAAGGATGATATTAAACTAATAACTTAAGGTGAGATTTTCAAAATCACTTATAGTGCAAATTAAAAGGTTATTGAAAAGGACCCTTATATTGTCTATAGAGAATATGTAAAATAAAAATTATATAGGTATGTCTGTTAAACAATATTTACTAATAATTTTTATTTTTATTAGTATTTTTCCTTCTTTGTTTAATTATTGTCATCCATTGAAATCATTTCCTACAATGTCAGCTATTGGAACATTTGACATGTCAGGCAGTGGTTCTTATATGTCATATAGAGGTACATAGATGTATTAGAAAAAAATTATCATTTTTGCAAAAATATTTTAATTAACTAAATAGAACCCACTTCATTCAATAGCAGAATGTATGAATAATCACTTGTTTTTTAATGTTTCTTTAAGCAAATTATTTTTATTTTAGTAAAATTACATCCTTATAATGGCATCTACTGGTTTAAATAATTAAAAAATAAATATATAAAAAAAATTTGATAAACTTTGCAATCTAACGTATAAAAAACACAATTCCATCTCAATTATATAAATAAATTTATTCATTGCAGCAAAAATCCGAGGTCAAAATCCCCTGGCGCTCCACTATAAACATCGTAAATTTAAATGAATCAAAACACAATACGCCGAATTTATTGATGTTAGTATTAATAAAAAACATTTTAGTGTAGTAAAGTAGAAATGCAATTTTGGAAATATGAAAATAAATATATAATCCTCAATTCCGCATACGAAATTATGAAAAATACACTTTCACATCCCTGAAGTGAAAACAAAATAAGGAAAAACTGAAAACGCTGAGAAATAAGGAGAAAAAAAATGAATGTATCGATCAAGGACGGGAGGAAAATGTGGTTATGCCGACGACTTCAAATTTACATATTTGACTGTCGCAGACATGTGCTTCGATGGCCAAGTTGGTAGAGACGCTGACGGCTCCAGTCAGAAAGTTCCAGGTTCAATCACTGGTCGATGCATTCAGTTTTGCTTTTATTTCTCTACTTTTTAAATTTTTTTCATTTTGGAGATTTGATGATGTATTTTTCATAATTTTCTAGGAGGAATTAGGAATTATATATTTATTTCCAAAATTGCATTTCAGTTTTTGGATCCCAATCGATTTTCCCACTTCACTTTTCTTTGTCATTTAAAGTTTACGGTGAACCGTACTTAAAAAACTTAACACTGGTAAACGAATGAAGGGTCTTAAAAATTAGTTTAGTACTGTAACGGCCCAACCCTGGTACCCCATTTTGATCGTTATTTTACTCTCTGAAATGTTATTATTTACCTCACAAGTTTATATTATTTTAGTTTATACTTACTGTATTTGTATTTGGACTTTTTCCTCTAGTAGTAAAAATGATCGTCTAGTTAATTAATTGATAATTTATATACCCACGTTGTGATAATGTTAATAACGATAAACCAGAATTCGATGCAAAGTTTGGTACAAATTGATAAATAAAACATACAACTTCATATTTAAACTCTTTTTATTTTTCTTACTTTAAATGTGATGCAATAATTAGCAAAGTTTATTACAATTGTTACTATTTACTAAGATCCCGTTCAAACGCTGACCACGTTCATTTGCTATCAATATATATTTTACTTCGGTTAATGAACAACGGAGTTAACAAACAGCGTCAATTCGCCAGTTGGTTAACTACTGTGTTGATGTTTACATTCTTATTTAGGTTGATGACTAACGGAGTTAATGAACAGCGCCAATTCGCCAGTTGCTTAACTACTGTGTTGATGTTGATTTAATTCTATTCTAGATATACACAGGTTGTACTCTCTTAGGTAAATATTTCGACGAGTATAGAGGTGATAACCAACGGAAGTAATAAACATCGCCAATTCACCAGTTGGTTACCTTACTATGTTGATTTCACATATACTTTGTTTCAAACCTTGTAGAATGGGTGGCTTAGCATATAGGTGTCCCCCCTTGAGCTAAGGAACAGTGTATTCACCAGTTGGTTCACTTACTGTTTAATTTTACCATTTCAGTTTGTACAATTTATCCAAGATAGCACATCCCCGTATATTTCTAAAAAATTGATTATTATTATTTCTATTGAAATAACTTAATACAACCTTGTATATTTCTTAATATTCATTTTTATAATTTCTATTGAATTAACTTAAATTCACCCGAAAACAGATGACTGGCTTTCGGGGTGAACGGCTGAAGGCCATATGGTTTATTGGTTACATTGATAATATTTGAAGTAAATATCAGGCCCTCGCCTCGTCTAAACGACCACGGTGGTATCTCAAAGAAAGTTGCATAAATCTTTTGACTCACCATTGAAAATACATTAGATTATGTACTAATTTGATCTAGCGTTGTGAAGGCGTAGATTTAGGTACATCGCAGCGTTGAGCGACGCTTTGTGTCGAGGCGCCTAGCTTGGTGGTGAAGAGGAAGGTATTTAATAAGGTACTGCATTGGGACAGATATACGGTACTGCATTGGGACAGATATACGGTACTGCATTGGGACAGGTATACGGTACTGCATTGGGACAGATATACGGTAGAAATATTTAGGTGGAGCGGGACGTGACGAAGGGTGTTGACAACCATATTATGAAGGACATATTTAAGGGCAGCAAGCGTCGAGAAGTAGAGCGATGGAACGTTGGGCATCGGAATTAATGAAAGGTAGGAAATACTTAGATGGTGCGGAATGTAACAGCGTTCGAGACATAGATAGGTAGGAAAGTAGGGCGTCTGGACATTGAGCGTCGAGACGTTGAGCGTCGGGATGAATATAATGGTAGAAAATACTAAATTATAGCGTAGAAATGTAGGGAAGTAGGACGGCGGGACGTTGGGCGTCGAGTTAATCGAGTTGACATCTTCGGGGATAGGAGGTATTGTAGGATAGACGTCGGTTAGGAAGAGCGTTTTAGGAAAGGTACAGACTATATAACTGGATACAAATAATAAAGTGATTGCTTGAATATAAAATATTAAAATAAATGCTTGCACATCAAATAATAAAAAATGAATGACTATCAAATAATAAAAATTGAATGCTTGCACATCAAATAATAAAAAATTATTGCTTGCACATCAAATAATAAAAAATAAATGAATCCGAGCTTATTTGGTTTCGGGTTCTTATATCCGTTTTAATGGTTTTTTGTGACGTCAGTTTCTTAGTTCCCAGCGAAAAACGAATTGGGGTGGAAAGAAAAGTCGGTGGTAAATTTATTATGTGCCTTGAGAGCTTTGCATATCGAAATATTGTCGAAATCGGTCTTAACATCGAAACTAGAAAGATAAGCGAGTTAAGTGTTTTAATGATGATTACTTCGTGAAAAGAAATATGTTTTACGGTGGTTTCAGGTCGGGTTCCCAGACACTTGTACGAAATTTGGTTCTCTTACGGACGTGGTTATAGATATTATTTATTAGTTGTAAATAAGTTTTAATTGTCTGGGAGATTTTTCGTTAAATGAAGGATTTTAAATTTAATAAGAATGCACTATAATATTTAATAAATAGAATTATTAAATTATTAAAGTACCTGGGTGCGGTAGGTTACAGTACAATCTGAGATTGGCATCCTTCTATACTTATTTACATCATTTGACTGGATTTCTTCCACTCCATATACTGGTAAAATCCACTATGTCCTCATAGAATTGTAAACTAATTTTTAAATTATTTTCTTATTCATTAAGTCCATAATAACATTATTTTGTTCAGGAAAAATACATTAAGTGGCTTAATGGATTTTTCATTAAATCTTACTTAGTGTGTTTTGCTTGTATGCCGACGAATTTCATGGTAGTGTGCTTCGATGGCCCGATGCGTTGACGGCTCTAATCAGGAGGTTCCAGGTTCGATCCTTGCTCGATGTACTTAGGGGCCGTTCAAATATTACGTAAGCAGATTTATTACAACTATGTACCCCCCATTCCCCTTGTCAGCAAAAGTAAGCAAAGCTCTTACCTCCTCCCCCCATGCTTACATAAACATTTTTCAATTATAAATGTATTTTTTTTTATATTATAATTATAATGTTATAATTATAATTTTAAAAATAAGAAAATAGATTTAGGATAGAGATTAGATTTTACTGATACAGTATTCAACATAGAGTAAGGAACAAAAATATTATAATTTTACGAACATAACAAACTTATTTTAAATTTTTGGTACACATAATAAATTCAAATTAATAGTCTTCAGTCCATGAAACCCGAATCCATGATTCTAAGTTTTCGATGACATTGGATTGCTTGGATTGCTGCTCAGTGTTGTGAGTCTGATCACTTTCATCCGATTTTGGAATGTCTACGTCGTTCTCATCGAGCCATTCAACATCATGGTGCTCTAAATTTTGAATAATGCACATCAGTTCATTAGCACGATGAGCAGCGACTCCTACAGGTCTAACTTTCCTATCAGTGTGCGTGTTTACTTTTTTATGGATCTTCTCGATAAGTCGATTTAGTGACTTGACGTAAGCATGATAAAGACCACACGTTTTGCATGTTCGACTTGATAGCCTCAATTTACCGTCGGACAAAAATAATCGTAGGGCATTTGCAGAAAATCTTTGAGTGAAACACTTAAGCGTAGAGCTAAATTGACTGGAAGATCAAGAAATTGCCCTCCTTCATCCAAAACCAAGTCATCAACTGTTTGTTTTACTTTTACAGGTGGTGGAAGAAACCTGTTGTCTAGTAATCTGAATAGGCCACTTCTTGGATGACAGCATTCTGTATTTCTACATTTTACAATTTAAAGCAATTATTGGCTTTCACGCACATGCTCTGAATAACATTTAATGTCTGGAGAAACAGGAAGATCTTGTTCATCTGCCCCAACATATTTTGCAGTAACATTATAGCCATCAATTTCCATTGAACTCCATATTTCAGCTAATACATTTCCTGCAAATTCGGAATTAGATCTTTCTAAATGTTTATCAATTGTAACGCCACGTTCAGACAAATGAGACCCACAATGGTCATGAGGCAATATTAAACCAGCCAGTTCCCGACTAAGAGGAGCCATTCTGCGCACTACTCTGTTATACGCACTTCTTCCAAGAGCATTGGTAGCTAAAAACAATGCATCGAGATCATGTCGCTTAGTGTTGTATAGCAGACCCTACGACTTTTTGATAACGCGGATTTTCATCTGGCCCTCCATCAACCGTTATGATTACCACTGGTTTTACTAGTCCATGGTCAGTTTTAGCTAGTGGTCGAAACTCTTCAAATTCGAGAAGCCTCTCGAAATCCTGAGCATGAGTATTAGCACTAGATGAACTATGCTTTCCACTTCGAATAGCGATATATGTTGATCCAGAATATCCAACGGCTTGCGGTTGTCCTAGCATACTGAAAGTGATTTTGATACCAGCATAAACAGATGGTATTAATTTATGACGCTCAGCGATTACCCAATCGTGGTCAGGAAATTTGATTCTGTATTCCATGTGCATTAGAAGAGGTGCTTGCTTATTTGCCATAGTTACGCCAATAGGGACTCGAGCTTTATCATCTTGAGATATAAAAAATACAATACTTGATCTGGTCCAAGTATGGATGCTATGTTGTCTAAATAATGGATTGATGTTTCAGCGCACTTGTTATCTAAGTGGTTTTTGTGGTGATCAGTTTGAGCACGAATGAGCTTAACAGGGACTATCGATACATGTCTTCGTCCCTCTGCAGAATTAGATTTTCTGGGAATCAAACGAAGATATGTCCCACTGCGACTAATGTCAAATCCTATTTTACGTAATTCTTGTGTGAGTTCATGAAGAGTTTTTACGCAGCGAATAGATTCCGTTCGTCTTCTATCATCTGCTGCACTCCCAAATAAAGCTATACCCGCAATTGTTTTCAATAGTGATGGTTGATTGCTTTCAAGATTAGGACGTCCCACTGAATCCCTCAGAGATAGTCTTTTTTTTATTTCTGGATTTTCATGACAAATATCTTCTAACTTTCTTTTCATACCATCCCTGTGTTTCTTCTGGGCAACTGCGTTTTGAATCTTCCTGTTTTGTTGTTTTTATTTCCTCGCGCAGCTTTATGATCTGTTTATCAACTTCAGCACGGCTTGGCATAGTATCTCTGGCAGAATACAAAGCATTCAGATTTTTTCGAGTAGAGCAATCTTATTTTTCATAGCTTCCTGAGAAGGTTTTGCTCTCTGTTTATCTGCATTATCATTATTTTCGCATTGCTGCTGTGATACATTACCGGGTTTTATTTTATCTTCTTTCTGTTTTTTAATATTTGAAGCTGGCTGTATAATTTGTGTTTTTTCTGCAGGTTTACAGGTAGTCATTGCCTAAAAATAAAAACTTTCTCTGGGTTTTGCTAAAGATTCTCTTATTAAGCTACATAAATACAAATTATGCAATAAAAAACTGCATTTAAAGATTATTTAAAGCCCTATAGCCTTTTCAGGCGTCGGATTGGGACCCGTCCTCTTTCTGGACACATTTCTTCTATGTTCCTGGCAAGTGTCTTCATCTCCATCAAAGTTTTCTTCATTCCTTATTATAATCCATTAAGTAATATCCGCTATTTTTCTTAAATATTTCCATTGGCAAACTAAAAACCGTAAAAGAGGAATGACTTGGAGAACATGGGAGTACGAAAGAGCCATAATAGGCAAATGCCACAGAAAGAGTGGAATAAGTTGATTGCAGATTAAAGGAATAGGGTATCAGAACTAATAGAAAAATAAGTGAATTGCTAATTTAAAAAGATTTTGGACAGATACAGTGTCTTTAACCTTTTAAATTTAGTCTGTTATTATGGAGTGTTGATGAAATAGTCACTGTTTATCAATTTTACATAATATTAGACATAAACCACTTATATAATTCGACCTTATTATGACCGTTTGATTAGGTATGTTTACACAATATTAGAGTAAAAATAATTGTGTAACTTAATTAATTTCCCTACAATATATTTGCCAATAAAATTGGCGAGTTTCATTGATACAAGATGAGTCATAAGTAATAGGCTAAATTGTAACTGTACGTAAGCATAATATTTTACTTAACAATGAATGGTTTTAAGATCTCTAAGTGTTACAGATGGAAATAATAGGTATATTTTTGTTAATAAATCAGCCCTTTTTAGAGATACTTGGGGTAGAGGTATTTTGTGTGACGACAAAGAAGAATATGTCATTAGATTTGAGTCAATTAGTAGATTTTGCCACATACACCATATTAAACAAAATAAAGCAGTTATAAATCTAGAAAAATGGCTTACTTATTAATATAAATATATTTTATTGTAGAGTTGGTGTAATCTTGCCCATTACTGGGTTGCCAGACGTCACGCTTTTTGACTTGCCTGCACGCTTTTTATGCAAATTCCACGCTTTTTAAAAGCCGCAGAGGAATCGGATTTATACAAAAATAAACCGGGTAAAAGACCCTCGTTTGTACGAAATGGTCACAAAAATGGACCTGATTTTTTTTAGAAACGTTCAGAAAAAAGGACCCGATTATATAAAAATGTTCGACTCGTTTTAGAAAAAAATAAGCTTAGGACTTTTCACTTCCGGAAATGTGGCAACTCTACCCATTACTTATGACTCACCCTATATAACCAAACTTTTCTTGTAAAAACAAATATATATCTATGTCGAGGAAGCTATCCGAAATAGTTTCGAAATAGTTTTCCCTTCGGTTTGGTAGATACTGTATTTGTGCTAATAATATTTCAATCTTTATTTTTGCAAAATGTTTCTGTTGTAAATTAAGATTGAGTAATAAATATGAATTTCCTTATCTCCGACAAAATAATTTGGGAAACAAATTTAATTTGAAACAAGAAGCAAATTTCGTTGAAATAATTACACAGTTCACAACACCAAGATGGGATAACGTTTTGGGAAAGAACGATGTTGATACGGTATTTGATTATTTTTATGAAATAATTAAAATTTTGAAAATAGTGTTAAGAAATTTAAAAATAAAAAACAAATTATGATAAAATAAAAGCGGGAATCAGTAATCACGATACACTTAGTTTTAGTAATGTGACCTCAGAAGAATAAAAACTAGCGGTAAAAAAGTTAAAAACAAAAAAAAAACATGTGGAATTGATGAGTTTTCTCCGGGAATTAGGGTATGGATAGTATGAAACCTTCCCAAAGAAGTAGAAAACTGCGACCTGGGACCTGGGTGCCAATTTTCAAGTCGGGTGATGCAACTGATGTGTCAAATAACAGATTTGTTGCAATTTTATGTGCTCTAGCAACATTATTAGGACATCTTTTGTATCAAACGATTTATACTGCAGAGCCCCCGCAAGGGTTATCGCCGCCCGCGTGCCGTAAATATTTTGGCGCCCTTTGAATAGTATGTAGTACTTATATAAATAATATTTTAAAGAATAACAACTTTAAGCTGTTACATATGTTTTTTAAATATCCTGGTTTGTTGTAATATTCTTGTAGTCGTTTAACATTTGAGCGAATTGCGAAACCACATTTTATTTTAATTTTATAATGAAACAACAGATATTTCAAAAACCAATATTTTATTTTTACAAACGAAAAAACAAACCAAACAGTAAACAAATAAAACATTCAATTATCCAAAAATTAAATGGTTTTCTTCTGGATTTGGTTGCTGCAGATTCTTTTATAATATTGTCAAAATCAATTTTATCGAGGAACTCTTACTCTATAGCTAAGATTGCCAAACCCGATAATCTTTCTTGTGACATGGTAGACCTCAAATAATTTTTAATTAGAAAGACTTGTATTTCATGTAAAACTTTTTAATTAATAAATGCAAAGCGCTTTCGGCTTATTTGCCATCATCAGTGCTTATCTACAAAAAATGTGGATGTAAAATTACAATTTAAAAAATATAAAATCTGAGTAAGACTTTTAAGTCAGATGTTAAAATTATATACACCGTGTCCCACGTAAGGCGGGCATTACAACTTTATGGAGAATAAATTAATTTGTATTTTCGCCATTTTCTGAGTATACATAATCGAATATGCTCTTTTGAATGAAAATAAAATGAACTCTGTGCAACTTCCGGTTATACCGGAAGTGACCACTAACTTCGTTATTTTAAAGGGAATACCCCATATTTTTTTTTAATTTTAGATTCAGCATGAAATTCTGTAAACAACGATACCCCATTTGCCTATTCTAGTTATAGCGGATTTGGCGTTATTCAATTTTTTTCTACATTTTTAGTCGCCGGTAGACATTTTCTTAAAGTCGTCTATCTCAGGTACTATATCTATCAGATACTTAAAATTTTAACCAGAGGTAGTAGATGGGATGTACTTCTTGAGAATATTTAGTTATTCATTATTTGTTGTACGGGGTGTTTGCAAATTATTTTAAAAAATGAACACGGTGTATATAAGGTTATTTTGAACAAATTAACAATTAAAAGATAAAAACAGAGTGACATAACCCAGTGTTGGGAATAGTGAGTGTGGGATAAGCCTTTACAAATCATATCTGATCTCCAGAAGCAAGTTAGCTTGTGTGGAACTAAGGAATTATACCACCTTCACTATTCGCCTTGAAAACAAGTTAACAACTTAGTTAAAATTTAAAGAAAATTTACAAATATAGGGTGACTGTGGAAAATATATTGAAATTTGAATTTAGAATACTATAGTTAATATGAAAAAGGTTAAACGCAGAAGGCCAAAGTAAAAAAAACTGAAGGTTTTTTTTATAATTATAAAAAAGGTTTACCTACTGTCCACAAACGTATTCAATAAGTTCCTGGTCATCCTCACTCCCGAAATTATATATTTCAGGATATTTACAACTTGCTTATATTGTTAAAAGTAAAGAAATTTTGTGATAAGCACAAGTTTAAAAATTGTAGAATGATGGTTGTGGTATTGACAGAAACGTCTGAACTTCTCAAAACCTCCCGAACCAAAGGCATGGTCTCAAACCTTGGGACCGAGGTGTACAGGTTGCTAACATCGAAAGAAACCATGGTGCAGTTGTCAGGGATGTTGAAGTTTTTTATTTTATTACAAAATTCTAAGCTGTTACTTACCGAGTTGGCTGGTTTGAATTGTGTGAGATCATGAATTAAGTTGCAAAAAAAGTGGTGATTTTTGCAACTGGAGTGTTGATGAAACTTACAACTGGCCTAATGGGTATGTCTGTCTTGTGGATCTTTGGAAGTCCGTACAAGCGAGTCATGATTAGATTGGATGGTACCATGCAATTTGAGGCTTGAAATTCAGCTAAAAAATCTTTGTTTAATTTAAGTAAAGCTTTAGTTCTTCTAATGAAAGTGTTTAAAGGGTTATTAGCCAAAGAATTAAAATTATTTTCTGTTAAAAAGGTATTTACTTTATTTAAGTAGTCAACTTGATTGAGAATTACCAAACAATTGCCTTTATCAGCTTTCGATATGATTAATTTGTTGTTGGCTATCTTAGTTTTGATGTTTTCTAAAAGTTTTTGTTGGTGATGGACTTGCAACTTTTGATGTTTGTTTACCTGTTTTTTGTAGGCATAAAGTTTATGAAAAATATCCTTTCTGATTAAATGTTTATTAAAGATTGAAGGTAAGTATTCAATGATGGAATTCAGCTCGATAGACAACCCCAGCAAATCCCTCTCAGTGTGGTGTCCATGTAACGAGTATTTCAATCCTAAGCTCAAGAGAGTCATCTCCTCCTCATCAAAATGAATATTCGAAAGTTTTTAACTCTTATCAAAAAAATTGAATTTAGAAAATTGATTGTTGTTTTGTCGCATTTTATTGAGATCTGAATCTTTTTTATTTTTAATCAGTTTATTGGTAATTCTGTTAAATTTCAACTCTCTCTCAATCTTGATCGAATCACTCATGGAGTTGAAAAATGTTTGGCTTGATAAAAATGAATTATTATTAGAATTTTGGTCATAAATTACTTTAAGTTGACAGTATATGAAGTTTAATTTAGCATGATGTTTACAAATGTTACTTTTTATTATTTTAATTTCTAAATTAAGTTTATCATGAGCTTTTACATTTTTAGATATTTTAATTTTAGCAACGTTGGGTACAACCTGTTCTTTAAGACATCTATGTAGGAACCAGATGTCGATGTCAATCAGGGCCTTCTTGATGGATAGTCTTTTACAGCTAATTCTACCATACTGTAGTTGAAGATTAAAATAACCAAAAAAGGTTGACAGCTGTGTGCACGTAGTTTAGATTCAAAAGGAAAGACTTGCATTTCGTGCAAAACTTTTTAATTAATAAATGCAAAGCGCTTTCGGCTTATTTGCCATCATCAGTGCTCATCTGCAAAAATTGTGGATGTAAACTTACATTTTAAAAAATATAAAATCTGAGTAAGACTTTTAAGTTAGAAGTTAAAATTATATATAAAAAGTTATTTTGAACAAATTAACAATTAAAAGATACAAATAGAGCCCTTACAAATCATATCTGATCTTCAGAAGCAAGTTAGCTTGTGTGGAACTAAGGAATTATACCACCTTCACTACTCGCATTGAGTACAATTGAAAACAAGTTGACAAATTAGTTAAAATTTAAAGAAAATTTACAAATAAAGGGTGACTGAGGAAAATATATTGAAATTTGAATTTAGAATACAATAGTTAATATGAAAAAGGTTAAACGCAGAAGCCAAAGTAAAAAAAACTGAAGGTTTTTTTTTTTCATTAAAAATAAAAATATTTCATATTAAACATTTATTTAAATTTAACTAACAAATAAATCAAATCTTTAAATTCAATACTAACAAATTTTGATCTCCGTTAACCACCTTTAATCACTCGAATCACACTTGGAGAAACATGTTCCACACTGAGGTGAACGCACCTCCTATCTTGACATTTGACAGGTCAACGTCTTTAAGTGTCGCTTGTCACCACTGTCATGTGGACACCGTTAAACAACTTTAATAAAAATGAATATATAAAGAAATTTAAATTTGAAAATATTACTATTAGTAATAATTATGATTTAACAAGTTGTAAATATTCTGAAATAAATAATTTCGGGAGTGAGGATGACCAGGAACTTGTTGGATAGGTACGTTTGTGGACAGTAGGTAGACCTTTTTTATAATAAAAAAAAAACCTTCAATTTTTTTTTTACTTTGGCTTTCTGCGTTTAACCTTTTGAGAGGAAATCATCTCGACGGCTGTGAGGAAGTTTCCATTATCAAATTCAAAAAGTATTTTAGAAGAACCTTGGAACGCTAGACATTGTCTGGATAAAAATTTTACAACTGCAACAATTCTTTCCAGAACGTCATGCCAATATTTTTTTTCAGTTTCTAAAACCCGTAAGTGATGATTGTTTACGGTTGTGAATAATTTTAATATATTTTTTTTAAATTCGTCCATGAATTCATGTGAACATTATGTACAATTGATGTTTCATGTTTTTTTATGGCTAAGAACACATGTTGCCAATCAGGAAAATCATGAGTATCAGAAAAACTATTGAAAGTCTTACTGAAAATTTTACAACAGAAACAAAATATCCATTTTTTCGAAACTGAGTAAATGAGCCAAATTCTATTTGCTTCTTCTCCATTTTCTGACAAAGACTTACTTGAAAATTTTCTTTTGTCTTTATTAGCTGGAAATTGATAATTGTTTCCTATCAAAGGAGGACCACGGTCAACCAATATTCTGACTTCGTCGTTGGTAATTCTTCTGGGCCATAAATCGGGGTCCTCTGATATAAGAATACTAATATTCTCAGTCACCGCTTCAGTAGAAACTTCATCGTCAGAAGTGTCACTTGTAGCCGTCTTTGTTGGGATGGTCGACTCTATAGAGAATATATTTTCGATGCTGATGATTATGTTGATGGTTCGTTCACATGTTGCAGAAGATGATGGTGCCGCCGCTTCACATTCCTCTATCGTTTCAGTGTTTGAAACTTGACTTTTTCGCAAGAAATGTTTCATACTACCAGCCATCTTCTCCCTTTCTTGGACTTTTTTGCTCTCGAAATTTTGCCCCAGAAGGTTGTTTTCTGTTCTGTGGCTCCTAGAAATTACACAGTGTCTAGGTACACGCTAACTTGTACACAATTCAAAAATTTATATACACGCGAAACGTCTTGACAGAGTAGGTGAGCTGTGTGCAGGCCGTTGGTGTTTACGCCGGTCGTAGCTAGGGTATGGATTAAAATTTTTTTGTTGTTACTTCGTTTTCTTGTTGTCACGGCATTATTATTATTTGTTCATGTATGTGAAATTTGCTTCTAAGGTTTATAAAATACTACTGTGCTAGTCACGGCGTAAATGAAAACAAATAAGACGCATTCACACAAACACCTCCCACCACAGCAATATGACGTTTCGCGTGTATATAATTTTTTGATTTGTGTGCACTCTAGCAACAGCGTAGAAATTAAGGAATACTTGATTAAGAATTAAAGGCATTTAATATTGAGGGTAATTCAGGTTTTAGTGCACAAACTTTAACAGAAAAAGTAATAAACATATTTTTTAGACCTAATTTGCCACACAGGAAAAAAATCACATTTCCCGATTTTCAGATGTGAAAAGTATTGAATTACTTTTGTAGTATTTTTCACAATATCTTATTAATAGCCGTAGTAAGTCAAAGTAAAAGGTATATTGCCGTTTCGCCTGACATAAAAATTTGGTACGCTTTGGCAGCGTTTTGCCTGACTACTTGTTAAACGCAAAAAAATAGTTGCGATTCTCCTGACCTGCTCAGGTAATAAATATGTATTTGCTGTAAAGAAATCTATTACTAACAAATGAATAATAATAAAAAATGAACATAAAATTAAATTAAAATGTTATAGTTATTTAATTTGATATAAACAAAAAATATAGAGCACCCAGTATAGTAAAAAGTTAGTAAAATAAAAACTAAACATTTTTTCAAATTGACGAAGCGTAAAGCGAATAAACTATTTGAATTTAGAAATTTTTTTATGTGTCCCAATAACCGACCAGGACAAAAAAAATATATTTTAAAACTAAAATTCCTCCAGTAATTTCAACTATACATTACTTTAGAAAAGAACTTAGTATGGGGTCTATTCTGTAAAATTCCTTTATATTTAACGGCCTTTAAAAATATTGGCGGCCTTTAAAATATTTTCGTATTCGCTAATTTACTTCTGTCATTACTTAAACAGATTTCTTTAAGATAGTTCTTTAATGTATTTTAAAGTTCCATTTAAATAATGACAGAAGTAAAGAAGAAAATATTTTTAAAGGTCGTTAAATATAAAGGAATTGTTACAGAATAGACCCCTGTATCTGTGAAAAAAGATTTAAAGGAAAAATTATGAAGATGGTTTAGAAAATTTAAAAATAATTGATTTAAAAACACTGGTACAAAACGCTTAATAATGTCAATAATTGCAGTTTTTTTTTGTTTCAAATCAAATTTTGCATGTATTTTGGAAATGGCCCTTATGATAAAAAGAGCACGCACCATTCAACTTATGGTGAGCTTGTCAAGCGAATCGGGAAATTTTAATTGATCAGGCGAAATGGGAACAGGCGAATTGGGCATAAATCAAGTCAAATATATAGGTATTATGTGGGTAGGTACTTACCATTTCATAAAATTTAATTACAACACAGTTAACACAAAATATGAAGCACCCCGTCGAATATTTATAACTATAACTTTGCGTCTTGGTTTTTGACCTTCACGTAGCCGAAGAAAATATTAACTATTTGGATTACGACGCCTCCTGCAGTTTTATTCTCGTGGTCTCGTGGTTTGTAGATGAGTCTTCAAGTGTGGACTGGAAAAATCGACAAGATCTAATATGAAACTTACTCGTCGTACAATATTCGAGTCTGGACAGGAAAAACGTAGTTCGTAGAGTATTTAAGTCTGGACAGGTAAAATCGACAAGATCTAATTTGAAACTAACTCGTCGTTTGTACAGTATTCGAGTCTGGACAGGAAAAATCGACAAGTTTATACTTTATACAGGTATTCATGGTATTGCATGTTGCACACAGAATTAACTAACCTATTGATTTTATTATATTTAATAATTAACGCTAATTGAATAGCTATTTGATTTCAAAAATAGATATGTTTTCTGTCACAATAGGAATAGGTCATTATATCAACGAACATAAACTTCGATAACATTATTGATTATATTATCATGAATTGAGATAAAAACATTTTTGATTTCTTTAGTGTCTTAGTGCATTGTTCATTGGAATCTTCAGAAAAATTAAAAATTCGAATTGTATACAGACCTCCGGTTTGGCGCCCCTTTAGAGGTGCGCCCGCGTGCGGTGAATGCGTTGCACGCGTTGCACGCGCAGTTGCGGGAGCCCTCTGATTTATAGATATGTAGAGAATAGCATACATTTATTACAACACGGATTTGTTAATAATAGTATATTCTGTATATAACAAGTGGAAGATTCTGAACACGAGTATTGGATTTTCATTCCAACAGAGTAAGATACTGTACTTTCTCCACAGCCACAGACCCTGTAGGAGTTGAATATAATAAAAAGAAACTTTGAACAAAATGAAATATTTAATCTAACTTATGGTAGGCAAGTTTTTACGTTAATAACTTGCATAATTTGTCAGTTCGAAGGAGTATTATATTAAGCTATTTTTGAATTTCGACTTAACAAACGCCGCTTATCTTTATTCAGGCAAATTCAAATTGAATAATAAAACGTCGCGTAGAACTATCAATCATGAAATTCATGGCTATCTACAATGCGGGCGTCGTATTCACAGCCATTGGCCAGTAGGTATTACAGAATGAAAATTCTGTTACTAGAGTTAGAATGAAATACTTAAGAGGCAACTGTTTCTGAATTTTCATTCAATCTGTTTTCAGAATACTTTCTTTGTGTTATTATGAGAGGTTTCGGAAGAACTACATTCAGTAGTGGCCAACAATATTCTTTTTCTATTCATTCATGAGGTTTAAAACTAATTTAAAAATAAGATCCAAATGGATATACTTTATGTAGACTTCGCTAACATATTATTGGCCAAACTGGACTATTTTGAAATAAATCAAAACATTTTAAAAGTTATTTAAGTCAAATTTCTAGTTTTGTAATATTACCTCTTGAGTTCCTCAGGGACCAAATCTTGGACCGTTACTTTTCTTATTATTTATAAAAGATTTGCCTTCTATGCTAAAATAATCATAATATTTTCGAACGAATCTCATAATATACAAGGGAATCACTGCTCTTATAAACTAAACTGCTGGCCACTTGAACTTACACAGTGATTTTTAGGCAAAATTTAAAGTTCAATATTTTCAACAGGAATACAAATTTTTGTACGCGGCTTACAGATTTTAAGAGCTAGTTTTTTTCGGAATAAGCTGCATAACGTATATTTATCGTAGGACCATAGGTTTATTATATACGGGGTGAAGTCATGCAAAAAATCAAAAAGTTTGTATAAGTGAAATTTTTGCAAAACATTTTTTTGGTCGTTGCAATAGGGTTAGTTACTAAGGTAACATCAATATCTCTAGATTTTTTGTCAGTTTTTGAATTAAGGCCCTTAGGTTTTCTACACACTACTAAACATAAAACTTGGGTAGCAAAATTTTTAAAATGCTATAATTTGACATTGGATTGACGGTTCTTGATGATTTTTGCGGATTTGGAATTCTTAGTTCACGTAGATTTTCTATGGTCTAAGCATTTTATTTGAGAGTTGAAATTTACACATTATACCGGGTCGATAATAGACAAAAACCTAGCGTACGACGCGCTCTAAGGTTTGGCATTATTTAAGTTTTTGTAAAAATAAATTCTCATCTCAAGTTGTTTTTATTTAATGTCCTAATGTTCTGTCAAAAACTCTCACCCCAGTTTGTTGTCTCAAAGAGTCATGGCCGAATGTCAGTTTGGACATGGCCAAATTAGCGGTATTTGGAGGAAAATATGGCCTCTGAAGAAGCATTTGGTGCCGAAGGTGTTACAGTGTGGGGAGGTATAACAGGAAATGATAAAACCGAGCTACCTATTACCAAGCAAACCTTAAACGCTACTATTTATCAGGAGGAAATTTTGGAACCTATTGTTGTTCTTTTTGCTCGAAATTGCGACCCACAATTTCTATTGGTGGATGACAACGCTTGACCTCACAGAGCGCGAAGGATTTCAAAGTTTTTGCAAGCACAGGACATCAGTAGGATGAACTGGCCTACAATGTCTTCGAATCTTAATGTCATTGAACACGTTTGGTCTTATTTAAAACTTAAAGTAAGATCGTGTGATGTACCCCCTGAAACCTTAGAAACGCTTAGTGAGGCCATTCGTGAAGAATGGGAGAATATTCCACAAGATTTTATAAATAATCTTGTGGATACTCTACCAAATCGATGTCGGAAAGTAATATGTTGAGCAGGAGGACCAACAAAATATTAGTTTCTCTTTGTCTTAAGTAATATACCTACTTAATTTCAGGTAAATTATTCCCAAAAATTAGGTATTTAAAGATAAGACACTTGGTATTTTTCCATTGATATTTGCCGGTTGCTTGCAATGACCTCGTCCTTTTAACAATGCCAACAATAACCCAATTTTAATAATGCAAGGTTGCAATTCCTATCTTTGACGCAGTGGGTTCAAAACAAAAATTAATGGACATACAATTTATGTTTTTCAGGCTATTTTTTTTATTTATTAAAATTTACCAATACCAATTATTACGTATCTCTATCCATACATACCTAATCTTTGTTATTACAGTACACCGTGTTTTTTAGGGATTGCAGGAACCTTTAAATTAGGTTTAGAATTATAAATCTTGTAAGAATTGACTTTTAGCCGTTGTTAAGCAATCTTGTATATTGTAGAATATAATGTAATAAACTTGTTTTTGTCGCTACGTTTTTGTCTATTATCGATCAGGTGTAATGTGTAAATTTTAACCCTCAAATAAAATGTATAGACCATAGAAAATCTACGTGATATAAGGATTCCAAATCCGTAAAAACCATCAAGAACTGTCAATCCAATGTCAAGTTATAGCATTTTAAAAATTTTGCTACTCAAATTTTATGTTTAGTAGTGTGTACAAGACACATACTTTGATTTTCTTTTACTATACGGAGAATGGTCGCACTGGGCAGCTTTCTGAGTGCCTTTTAAAAGGAGATAGAAAACTGCGCCATTTTGAACCCTTATTACGTGTTGCCTACATCTTGGCGCAATATTTTTAATAGGTGCGTTTTAATCATCCGCTTCTGCTTCGAAATTGTCGGTTTTCTTGTTTTAATCTGACAAGTTAGAACGACTGAACCGACAATTCCGGAAGTAGAAGCGGATGATTAAAACGCACCTGATATTTTGCTTGCTGCTGTCAGTGTCAGTGAATATTATGTTTGGAGTCACAGTTTATTGCTAAAGAATCAGTTAGCTCACTCGGACCAGTTGAAAGTTTCAAAATAACATCCACTCCAGGGATACAAATTCAGGATACGCAGAAGACTGCTGTTTTATTATAGGCGGTTGTCATATATTGTATTATCTGAGTTGCGCAGTGTATAAACTGGAACATTGAGATAAAAAGTGCCGACGCAGAGTGAGCGATCTGATTCTTTAGCTATAAACTGTGTCATAGGGTTCAAAATGGCCGCGCCCTATGTTGGGCGTGTCGGACCTCTCTCTTGCCCCGTATAGTAATCAAAGTATGTGGTACAAGACCTAAGGGCCTTAATCCAAAAACTGACAAAAACGTCTAGAGATATTTATGTTACCTTAGTAATGAACCATATTGCAATGACCAAAAAAATTCAATGTAACACATATTTTCTTCACAAATATTCATGATAATTATTATTTTGAGTTATTATTTAGCCAACAAACATTACCTAGCAACTACCTAGTAATTACACAAGGCTACTATGTTTTGTCTCGCAAAAATTATTAATGTCAATTATGACTACGCTAAAGGTAAATTCAAATATCTAACAGACGGCTAACTTCATCTTTTTCATATCAATGTACAGAAAATCTGGTAGTTATTTATTTTTTTTTGATAGTAGATAAAATTTTGTACAATATTCGTATCGTAAATTCGTATTACGATACTCGATGGATTATCAAACTCGTGTATCGCAATATGAAACTTTACGATACTTATATCGTAAATAACTATTCCCTGCTTCTGATGTACGTCATTATTTCCTTTACACACATACGAGGCAAGAGAGAGCTCCGACACGCCCAACATAGGGCGCGGCCATTTTGAACCCTGTGACACAGATTACAGCTAAAGAATCAGATCGCTCACACTGCGTCGGCACTTTTGATCTCAATGTTTCAGTTTATACACTGTGCAACTCGGATAATACAATATATGACAACCGCCTATAATAAAACAGCAGTCTTCTGCGTATCCTGAATTCGTATCCCTGGAGTGGATGTTATTTTGGAACTTTCAACTGGTCCGAGTGATCTAACTGATTCTTTAGCAATAAACTGTGACTTCAAAAATAATATTCACTGACACTGACAGCAGCAAGTAAAATATCAGGTGTGTTTTAATCGTCCGCTTCTGCTTCCGGAATTGTCGGTTTAGTCGTTTTAACCTGTCAAATTAAAAAAAGAAAACCGACAATTCCGAAGCAGAAGCAGATGATTAAAACGCACCTATTAAAAATATTGCGCCAAGATGTAGGCAACACGTAATAAGGGTTCAAAATGGCGGAGTTTTCTATCTCCTTATCAAGGCACTCAGAAAGCTGCGCAGTGCGACCATTCTCCGTATAGTAAAAGAAAATCAAAGTATGTGCCTTTACAGCATTTCGTACGATCAATCTTCGACTGTTAAATTTACGAGAATGAATGGAAAATTTTTCACAATAGGTTTATCGTATCAATGGATAATATTATACAGAAAAAAATAATTTACACAATCAAAATGACTAACATTGATTCGCTTAGAATGGTTCAGAAATAAATATACATATTCACGTCAATCATTCATATAGCTTAACCGATAATTAGCTCGAGACATTATAAAAAATTTAATACGAATGCAAATTACTACTTCAAATAAGAATGTATCCATTTAATTAGAAATGGTCAAAGTGACAAATGCATTAAAATTCATAAACACTACAGTTTGCACTTTTGTTTCCGATAATATTGCAACCTATTGGCTTATTGTATTTAAACCCATATTAGTTTATAGTACACACATTTGTACCTTATACAAGTATACACAGATCATTTGATTTTATGTTATGAAAAGGGCACAGAATAGATAAACAATACAGAAAAGAAACATATGGCTACAATCGAAACCCTCATGGTATAAAAAATAGAAGGTAGGATATCAACTGTGTCAAAAATAGAACGACCACGCGCATGACGTCATGCGTAGAGTTTGTATAGGCATAAATTTAAAAATACTGTTGAAATATGAGGAAACTAAATGCTATTTACAGAAATTTCATGAATATTAAAGGATAATATTTTAAAAATGACATCAAATATCTAAGGATATTATTATGATATAGTTAAGGAAAGAGCTATAAAGGAAAATAAACGCAAATATATACATGAAAGAAATATTTATTTAATGTATCAGTTTTTTCCATTTTCTTTTTAATGATTTATTTTTGTTATATAAATTATGTAATGCAGGTTTTAATTTAGAAGAACATTCGACGTCTAAAGAAGTAAAGAATAGTTTCTATAACCAGGATAATGAGAAGGGTATCTTTGCAACTCAGAATTTTTCAACTGGGGATCCTGGGTTAAAATTTCGCATTTTGGGACTATTTTCCTGATGACTCATTTATCTGCAATATATTACCCAATCAAATATACTTAACAACTTATTTTATGAATAAGATAGGATTTATGTATAAGTTCGATAACAAAAACAGGTTTTTAAAAAATATTTTTCATACATATAATATAATGCAAGGCATAAAAATAAATGTACCAAATACAAATAACTGCTATATGGTGGGTGTATATACAAAATTAAAATAAAATGCCACTGCCTTTTTCCTGGACCCAGTCATTGACAGTTTTTTAATTCTTTTATCAAGTACAACATGCCGAAATTTTATTTTTTTGCGACAAATAATTTCACCTTTGCTATATAGGTATTGTGAAATGTTCAGCTTTCAAAAGGGTAGAGTCTCTAGTTAAGAAGTCCTGAGTTGCGAATGAACTAACGTGAAGTTTTGATTTGAGGTCCATCTTATAATTAAAAGGTTAAAAGTGCTTGGAGCACACATGACAATTTTCTGTTTTAAATTTATCTGCACGGCCTCAGGCCACTGCAAGAGCGTCTTCTTCAAATTTTCGAGGAGTGGGTAACTGCCTATAACATTTCCCTTTTTAGTTTATTTTTTTAATAAAAGTCTCATGGAATGTAAAAATGTTAATTAAGAAATAAACAAGGCTCCCTGAGACCTACAACTAAAGCCGCCCTTTGGCCATTTCTGACTAACCTCTTACTGTCGAAGAAGGGGAAAAACAACGTCCTTTTCAACTCCTTTGCTTTGATGGTTACTGTTACATCCGTAAATTGCGTACCTCATTTTTTAATGTTTATCACTACTACCACTCACAAAGAACACTACAATATAATATAATACAGATATTCGCTTAAAATATTATAAATCACTATTAATAACTTACAAATCACTGCAACGTGCATCTGTCATATAATATTTACTTGGCGCCAACTCTACTAACTCTACGCATGACGTCAGCGCCGCCATGACACTATGCGCGATATCCCCCCTGCGAAACCCTAGCCACTGTAGCCACGCCTTATTGATAGTGGAGCATTGTCAAAATATAATATAAATAAATTTAGTTTTCGCAGTGTAGTTTCAATGAATAGTTTATGTTTGCGTGCATTAGTTGAGCATTAATTGATCTACTTGTTTTTTAATGAGCCAAGGCCCTCTTAATATTTATTTATTGTGAAACTAACTTATTATTCAAATTTGTAATTGTTTTGTCCAAAATATGTCTTGACGTATGATCCATTTCTTAATTTTTCGTTTTCTTTATCAATATATTCAATAATAGTGATAAAAAATAGGTAACCGCAATATCAAACGCCATAAATAATATATATTTTTCTCAAAATATCTCGTTAATACAAATAGTTTTAAGATAAAATATACATATGCAATACTGTTTATTTTTAAAACATTAACAATGCCGATATTGTTCGAATTAATTAGTTTTAATTAGTAATTAAGAGAAAATTGTTCAGGATATTAAAAAAATGATAATTATTAATGTTTAACAAATAATATTTAAAAAAACTGGATTCAAATTCTATATTTTACAAATATTTTGTTTTCGAACCTTGAATAAACGTATTACAAGAGATTAAAACATGAACTTAATTTGTTTAATTAAAATATTAATTAACCTGCTGTTTTAGTTTTAAGTATATATATACTAAGAATTTTGTAAGAGTTCTTGACAAGCTGTTGTTTTAGCATTCGTAATAGCAATTCTGTAGTGGCGTCTAAATATTTGGTAGTCGTCAAAATCTTGTTTATTTTGAGTATAATCGCTGTAATCGTTTACTACGAAACGGTTGATAAATTATTATAATTTCAATAACTGTATCTTAAAATATCACGGATAGAATGTTTTTACTGAATTACTGTTTCGTTTACATTACAAAGTTTACAATGGGACAACTTTTTTTAATGAACAATCTGAATCATATTTAAATTTTGGTTCATATGGACTAAATATACCTGTAAATATACCTATAAATATACCTATAAATATACCTATAAATATACCTATAAATATACCTATAAATATACATATAAATATACCTATAAATATACCTATAAATATACCTATAAATATACCTATAAATATACCTATAAATATACCTATAAATATACCTATAAATATACCTATAAATATACCTATAAATATACCTATAAATATACCTATAAATATACCTATAAATATACCTATAAATATACCTATAAATATACCTATAAATATACCTATAAATATACCTATAAATATACCTATAAATATACCTATAAATATACCTATAAATATATCTATAAATATACCTATAAATATACCTATAAATATACCTATAAATATACCTATAAATATACCTATAAATATATCTATAAATATACCTATAAATATACCTATAAATATACCTATAAATATACCTATAAATATACCTATAAATATATCTATAAATATACCTATAAATATACCTATAAATATACCTATAAATATACCTATAAATATACCTATAAATATATCTATAAATATACCTATAAATATACCTATAAATATACCTATAAATATACCTATAAATATACCTATAAATATACCTATAAATATACCTATAAATATACCTATAAATATACCTATAAATATACCTATAAATATACCTATAAATATACCTATAAATATACCTATAAATATACCTATAAATATACCTATAAATATACCTATAAATATATCTATAAATATACCTATAAATATACCTATAAATATACCTATAAATATACCTATAAATATACCTATAAATATATCTATAAATATACCTATAAATATACCTATAAATATACCTATAAATATACCTATAAATATACCTATAAATATATCTATAAATATACCTATAAATATACCTATAAATATACCTATAAATATACCTATAAATATACCTATAAATATACCTATAAATATACCTATAAATATACCTATAAATATACCTATAAATATATCTATAAATATACCTATAAATACCTATAAATATACCTATAAATATACCTATAAATATACCTATAAATATACCTATAAATATACCTATAAATATACCTATAAATATACCTATAAATATACCTATAAATATACCTATAAATATACCTATAAATATACCTATAAATATATCTATAAATATACCTATAAATATACCTATAAATATACCTATAAATATACCTATAAATATACCTATAAATATATCTATAAATATACCTATAAATATACCTATAAATATACCTATAAATATACCTATAAATATACCTATAAATATATCTATAAATATACCTATAAATATACCTATAAATATACCTATAAATATACCTATAAATATACCTATAAATATATCTATAAATATACCTATAAATATACCTATAAATATATCTATAAATATACCTATAAATATACCTATAAATATACCTATAAATATACCTATAAATATAAATATACCTATAAATATACCTATAAATAATGTTTTCAATAGCTATTTTTAAATTTTTTACAAAAAAAGGGTTCGAAAAATGATTATGTACGGAGATGGGGTAAATCATTTGCAGCTTGAGAGGGAAAAAACAAATTATGCAGTCAAAAATCCTTATTATTTTAATCTATTAAACGTCAAATTTTATTAAATTAATGATATTGCGTTTAATATTATTCTTATTTTTATTGTTTTGGTATCACTATCTCTAGGATAGATGCGAAAAATGCAAGATCGGCCTGGACAAGATTTTTGCATTTTATTTATTTAGAAACATTTAAGATTGTGCGTACAATCGAGGTAGTGGATAGTATGAGGGCTGTCTTTTAAGTTTTGCATATAGACCTAAAATAAAACAGCAGATAGTGTTTAAACATTTTATTGTTTTTCAAAATATTTTCCACGAAGATTAATGCACTTTTGCATGCGCTCGAACCAGCTCTAAAAGCAGTTATTCCACTCCTGGGGTGTCACAGCTCCAATGGCTGTTTTGAATGCCTTAACTGCATCGTCTGATGACTGGAACAGTTACTCACGCAGTGCGTTCTTGATTTTCGGAAAGGTAAAAAAATCGTTGGGACTTAGGTTGGGACTGTAAGGAGTGGTCTAACAACTCGACGTTTTGTTGCTCTAAGAAGGCAATTGTTTTGCGAGCTGTCTGCGCACTTTCACTGTCTTGATGGAGGTTGATTCGTCGTTTGGGGTTGGTTTCCCGAAGCTTAGCGATGACTGCTGGCAAACAAATCGTTATATACCAATCGGCAGTAACAGTTCTTCGCTCTTGTAGAGGAATTGTTGCAACATGACCTGCTTTAGAGACAAATGTTGCGACCATCTTTTTAGACACACTTCGAGAACGGATCACTTTTGTTGGCTTGCCTTCACCTTGTAAAACCCAAATAGACGATTGGCGTTTATTTTCAGGTTGATATGAGTAAATCCATGATTAATCACTACTTGCGTTGCAGTACACGTTTTTAGAGTTTCCAGCGTTGAAGCGCTCTAGAGTTTTTTGATAGCAACATATTGTTTAACAGGGACTTACATATGTTTTCAAGTTTATCAGTTTAAAATTAAGGTTAAACTGAAATTGAGACAATAATTAAAATTGGAACTAAAATTAAAATTGAAACTAAAATTGATAATGAAATTAAAACTAAAATTGATAATGAAATTAAAACTAAAAAGTATACTAAAATTTAAACTAAAATTTAAACTTAAATTTAAACTTAAATTTAAACTTAAATTTAAACTTAAATTTAAACTTAAATTTAAACTTAAATTTAAACTTAAATTTAAACTTAAATTTAAACTTAAATTTAAACTTAAATTTAAACTTAAATTTAAACTTAAATTTAAACTTAAATTTAAACTAACTATAAACGTAACCTATATAATTGATCCTAAGAGGACATGGTTACGAGATATCAGGTACTTTGACGTAATATTTAGTGCTTTGACGAATACATTTTTTAAAAAATGTTCTCTATTGTTAATTAGTTGTTGTCTTATATGAACCAGTAAAAACATATTCCAATTTTAGTATAACAATTTCCTCTGTTGAAAACTATTTTTACTATTTATTTTTACTTATATCATGTATGAACTTTTGACATTAAATGTTGAAATAATAATCATACGATAAATTAAAAATAAATTTCCAGATCCAAATAAATAAAGTAACAATAATAATAATGAAATAAAACCTTTATTTTGCAACACAAACCTCTTATTTTATTATAACGAAAACAGAATTGAATCATCTCTTACTACAATATTAATTATACTAGTATAAAATGTTGGTACTATTTATTTTTACAAACAAAATGTTGTTACATACGTACAATTATATTTAAAAAATGCTTCAAAAGATCAAGTATTTATTATAATGAATTTTTGATTTTATCCAGTTAGCTTAAATGATTCGGTTTAATGATGACATCATAGTCGAAAAGTAGATTACATTTTTAAGAACAAACGTGAAAACTGCAATTCGATATCTTTCGTTACAGGATTATTGCCAAAAATGTTTAACACTTAATTGAAGAGGTTATTGTTTTGATAGTTTCGCATGTGTATGGGTTGGATTAGTATCTAATAATTAGTTTTCATTTGTCATATTTCGTGCCTCGTCACTTTATCTATGTAGGCTTAGGGCTAGTTTAAATTATGTAAATGGTAAAAATTGAAGCGAGTTTATAATAGGTCTGTTTCAAAAGGCGCGAAAACCGTAATATTACCGCACAAATCATGCGCTGTACACAATTTTTGCCTAGAGCGCACTATTTGTACGGTAGTATTACGGTTTTCGCCCATGTTGAAACAAACCTAATAACAACAGTATTAAAATAGTTAAGGAGTTTTTTTTTAAGAAAACAATTGTGGTTCTCTTATATTTATTATTTTATCTATGTAATCGATTGCATGGCGTTACTGCCCAATTGATATGCTTGCTAGGTAACCAAGTCAAAATTAGGTTTTTGCGACTATCGTCATTTATGACCCTTCTGTACTCTTTTTTAATGAAAAAGACAATTAAAACTATTTTATCTACAACTGTCATGTAATGACACTGATTTGACACTTATTTAAATTTTGTAATGACGTATATTACCGCACTAGTGCGGTAATGATGCGGAACTTATAGTTAATCAAAATTAATCATTTATTTAACAAAACAGAACAAATATAACATTAATAATGAACTCTGATAATTGCAAATATTAGTTTCCATATGTTTTGAAGTCGATGGTATATTTTCTTTGTTTTCTCCTAAGATTTTCATAGCTGTTTTTTTCTTATTTTCTGCCGAAGTCTCAATATATCCTTCAGCGACAGAATTAGACTTCCAGCCGCCATGTCTTTTAATATTTAGAAGATCTGCACCAGAGTCGGCTAAAATTGAAGTTGAAGAACGCCGTAAACAATGCCCTGTATACTGCTTTGGATTGGGCAGTTCAAGAAATTCGGCAATTAATCTTGGAACACTACCAATAGTATTTGTGTTGTACATTTTCCTGCTCTGTATCCAACAAAAAATCGTTGATGGCTACAACTTTTAGATCTTAATGTAGAGAATTTTCTAACAATTGTAACATAAATTAATACCATCAATGTTCCAAGATGTAACAAAAAATTCTCGCGATATTTTTGTTTTGGTATTTGGAATGACAATTTGATAGCACAATCCTTGATATTTTACATTTTACACTTTGACAGAAGTTGGTTATCAATTCCGTTGCTATGGTTACAAAATACTGACAGGTTACTTGTATTCGCAAATAGTCAATTTTAACTATATGCCGACATAATTTTATTCAATATAATTTCGAATTTTCGGAGTTGTTGTTACATGACAGCTGTAGATAAAATATTGTACAATATTCGTGCCGGTAACACATTATTAATATACTTATGTGATTGCAATTTTCACATGCATATATTAATAATGTTCATACCGCACTTATATCGTAAATATCTATTAGAATCATCAATTTACGTTTCTAATAAGTTTAGGTTCAAAATCAATACCGAATAAATGAAATATTTAAAAGAAATGAATATGGAAAAAATTCCCCAATTGTAATTAATGTTCCTGTTTTGTCAAATCAGTCCTTGAACTTTTACTTATACTTGCGCAACGGAATGTACAAATAATCCGGAATGAAATAGAAGCGGAACAAAAATTATGGGACTTTTAAAATAGTAGTTTGTGTAACAAGAGTGGATATGAAGGCCATATCGCACGAAGACGAAGTTTGAGTACTACGCTGTAGGCGGATCAGGGTATATTAATAAAAAAGATTAAAAGGTTGATACCTAATATATAACAGGTGACAGGATAATAAAATTGTCAGAAAGTCAAACCAACCTGAAGGAATAAAAATTATTTAGACAATATATATTTTTTTAATTGTAGAAATGCATTTCCTTAACTTTTGCAGGAGACTTTGAAATTGTTTTACAAAAACAGACTAACTAATAAGTATGAAAATAAACAAATTAAAATAGTAAAAAAAAACACTGAGTTAATTATTGTTAAAAAACAAAAACTGATATTGCCGATACCAGCAAATTATATTTTGCTTGTTCTTTACTAGAATAAATAAGTACATTTTTTCATGGATAACTTTTGAAACTTTAAAAATTACGAAAGCAAATTGGACGATAAATTATTTTTTAAAATTTTAATCGTATTAGATAAAGTATACCAACCGTCAAATAAAACCAGCAATTGTACTTGGTCAACTATAGCTAATTTCGTAATCGAATTATAGGCGACGTAAATATTAAAAGGTCACTTTAAAGATTCTTTTGAATAAAAACCCATTTTTACTCCTAAATGCCAATTTTGATAATCAAATTAAAGAAGGCTCATATTAAAAGGACACTTTAAAGTTATATTAATTTCATAATACAAATTTATTGAAAAAGTACACTTTATCGTTTGACTAAATACCCATTTTTGCTCCTTTAGAATCTTAAAGCACTTTTTACAACTAAGAGGTTTGGAATTGAAGAGGTATATTAGTGCCTTTTTTCATTTTTACTTTCCTATCTGTATACAGATATTAGGAGAGAAAGAAAAAATTGTTCAAATAAAAGTTACTTCTCATATTATTATCTATAATTTCTGTTTAATGTCAAACTTTCCTGAAATGGTCCGTATTCGAAAAATTTGACAAAATGTGCAAAATTCTGATTTTTATGAAAATTGTTGGTTTGCGATATCGATCTCTATAATTTTTGTTTATACATGATTTTTCTAAAATGGATCGTAATGAAAAAATTGTAGGAAATTTAGATAATTCAGTATTTTCGTTTTCAATGAATATCTATAGAAAAATGTTTCGAGGTAGATGTATGTGGACAATGTATATATTTAGTTTATCCTTTAAACATTTATAGAGATGCTGCAATAGGTTGTATAAAATAACCGGAAAAACATATAATAACCAGATAGGAAAGTCATATGTTGGACACATCAGATTTTTTGAAGTACAAAGGACCACGCACTTTTCTTATGCAAACGGGAGTACCGTCAAAATGTCTGAATTTTTGATATGTTAAATTTCTTGATGTCCCCATCAAAAGTGTCCATGGGCCCAATCGTATTCTATGACTAGATTTTGAGATACAGAGTGTTAAAGTTAGAAATCCCTAATTTTTTAAAATGGACACCATAAATCACCCTTTTTTCTCCTCGGCTCGTCTGACTATGTCTCCGAATAACACTGAAGCCTATTGGTTTATTGTGTTTTACCTCATGTTAGTTCATAGCACCCACTCTGTCACCTTTGTACCTTGTACAAGTTTGTACAGATCCTTGGGTGAGTGGGTTTTATACGTTGTTGAATCAACCTGAGGTTGTCCAAAAAGAGCCTGTCTTTTGCGATCTAGAGCTTCGCATTCGCACAGTATGTGTTTGGCCGTTTCTGGTTTCTTGTGACATAGTCGGCACATGAGTTCCCCATTGTACATGCCAATTTTGTTCAAGTGTCCCTTTACTGGGGCGTGCCCAGTCATGAACCCTGTTAAGAAGAGGCCCTACTAATTGCTCCACTAGATCACCCGACTAACTACTCTATATTTTTTCTTTTGGAATATGTTAAAAATGTAGTTCATCAAACTTAGCCGACCACCGTCATTCATTATCAAGGGCGGCTCCAAAACATTAGCCATTTCCTTTTTAGCATACGTTTTTAAATAAAAGGCCCATAAATTGTAAGAATTTTCATCTCGGGGGTTCATGGTATTTTTACCTGCAAAGGCGACTGGTAATGGCATTTTATATTTTTTCTTTTTTACTCTTAAAAATAACGAATTTTGATACTCAAAACAGACAAATATTGAATATAGAGTGATTACTTGTGAATTACCATAAACCCTTTTCCTCTATTTTGTGCTTTTAAATCACATTTGAGGCAATATTTTGGCTTTTTTATGTTGAGCTTTTCGATCAAAAATTATGCTTCTTATACTGTTGTTTTGCGATAATCGTTTCTTCAGTATTGGCAACACTGTATACCTAGTCTAAAGCCTTGTTCAGAGCAGCAGAGGCGAACGTGGCGATGCGTTAGCGTTGCGTCGAGTAACGAGATTGATATTTCAGAGCATCGCATGGTCGCTTTCACTCTGAACGTTTGCATTTGATAACACTAGGTTCTTTTACCGACGACGCAACGCCAACGCATCGCCATGCTCGCCGCTCCTACTTTGAACAAGGCTTAAGATACAAACCGAACATCTTGAAAATGTATCATTCCTTCTGTGCTTTTATTTTCTATCAGATTTTTGTGAAATTTTCAAGAAATAACAAAATTTAGGGTATGAAAAACCTTTTTTTGTAAACCTTCAAAAAGTAGTTATTTTAATTTTTTTTTTTTTGGGATTAAAGAAAACATTTACGCGACATTCTGTATTAAATATAGGAAAATTTGCTGCATTTTGTTTTAATAAATATCTAGTAGTTTTTAAATGGAAGGATTTCCCACCTTTTTTCTTAAACGTCACTGTGAGTTATCCTTATCGTTGCACAAATTTAAAGCTCTTAATATTCTCGACACACATAATATCCCAGTGGCGCGCATATAAATGCAATATTATACTAGAAAATCTTTTAAACGAGTCTACTTCAGCGCATCCTAGATCATCAACTCCATTTGAAGAAAAAGAGTTAGATGATGACGTCATTGAATCTGACTATGAAAATTAATACGAATATATTTTTTAATAAAAATAACTTACCCTTTTAAATAGTTCTATTTTGTATTTGCCCAGATTAATAAATTAAGTTAAAATTAAAAGAGAATAAGTGCATTTTTCTAATATTTTTGCGTTTTTGACACATTTGACAGATTTCAAATATATACATACAATCATATATTTCTAACGTCTTTATCTTTCACACTAACGACCAGAAGTCAAGAATTTTAAAACAATACTTAATTTTAAACTTCAATAGCTTAATAATTAAAAAACTGCACTTATACGTCTTTAATTCCAAACCCCTCAACTGATACCTATTTGGCGTTTAACGCTTTGAGGAAATCGTGCCATTGAGTTGTTTGCTTTAATGTAAATAAACGGAATAAACAAATAAATAATATACATTTGATTAAAAGATTAAAGAACCAAAAACGTTAAATATCTGGTAACATGCTGAAATCCCTATACCGGAAGTAGCAAAACCGGACGACAGAAAATGTTTGCCTATTTTCAAAAAATTAAAAATTCATCGATAAGCAACTTTACTTTAAATTTAACAGATCGCACGACAGGTCCTGCCACCGAAACGCAGTATGTTTTGTTCATCTAAATCTGAATTGATACCTACGAACGAAAGGTTTTTTAATGGTAAGAACGTGAATCATATGGTTTCTCAGATTTGAGGTTTTTAGATTTTTTACACACAACTTGAAATTCGATTATTTTTTTTAATACAAAACTTAAAATTTTTCGTACCTACACCTACCTAATAGAGTTCTTTTTGTTGTTACAGAACGTCTGCAGATGGTTGTTAAAACATCAACACAAATTAAAACAAGTTATTAGAGCATGTTCATTACAAGTTAAAGAAGCACCACAATTGGACGAACTTCCAAATGAACGTTACGAAATCGAATCTGAAGTTAGCTTCAAAGTAAGTTTTTTATAAAATAACTCTCGTTGTCATCCCAGTTTATAAAATTACTAGCTGTTGCCAGTGGCGTTGCGGAGCTAAAAAAAAGGTCCACTGGTTCTCTACATAACCTTTCTGTTTTTGTATTTATCTTCGGGAGCTGAAAAAGGTCCTCACCTCTCCAACGTTTATCAATGTTGTGTTCGTGTTTAGAATTGGGTCAAAATAAATATGGTTAACCAACAATATCTATACAGTATGGTTCAAATGAAAGGAATAAATTCATTATAATGGAAGTAGTAAGTTTTTCGAAAAAATGCTCGGACAGGTCAATTTTGTTTACTTAAAGCACAATTTTTTAAATGAAATTCAATTTTCCCCCACTTCCCATTTTTGGCAGTGACGTCATTGACAATTTTTTTAAATAGAAACCCCAATTTTTTTTTCTAGATTTTGATAGATCTTGCAATTTCCTACTCGGAAACATAATATTTGAAATATCTGACAACAATTTTTTTTGAAAAAAAGTCATTTAAAGATCAGATACATCAATTTTATGTTATTTTGAAACACAATAAATTAATAAAAGATAATTATTTGTAATTAAGTGCTTAATCTAAAAAAATAATAATAATAATAATAAAAAGAATTTAATGACAATTTCATAAATTCTTTTTATTATTATTATTATTATTTTGTTAGATTAAGCATTTAATTACAAATAATTATCTTCTGTTCATTTATTGTGTTCTCAAAATAAAATAAAATTTGTGTCTGATCTTTAAATGTCTTCTATTAAAAAAAAATTGTTATGTAAGATATTTCAAATATTATGTTTCCGAGTAGGAAATTGCAAGATCTATCAAAATCAAGAAAAAAAAATTGTGGTTACCATTTAAAAAATTGTCAATGACGTCACTGCTTAAAAATGGGAAGTGGGGGAAAATTGAATTCTATTTAAAAAGTTGCGCTTTGAGTAAACAAAATTGACCTGTCCGAGCATTTTTTCGAAAAACCAGCTACTTCCATTATAATGAATTTATTCCTTTCATTTGAACCATACTGTATAAGGATCGGGGCAGTAGCAATGTCGTCTTTGCTCCATCATTGACGTCACTGTTTTCGACTTAATTCATAGGCTTTTATTATATCGCACATTGGGTCAAAATAAATATGTTTACCCAACAATATCTTTATAATGATCGGGGCAGTAGCAATGTCGTCTTTTCTCTATCATTGGCGTCACTGTTTTTGACTTATTTCATATGCTTTTTAACCGACTTCAAAAAAGGAGGAAGTTATCAATTCGTCGCGATATATTTTTTTTTATGTATGTATGTTCAGCGATTATTCTTTAACACGATGTCCGATTTCAATAATTCTTTTTTTGTTAGAAAGGGGCTACTTTAGGGGTGGTCCCATATAAATTTGGTCAAAATCTAATAATTGGATCCATGGGAAAATCCTCAAAATCTTCATTTTTTATGTATGTTTAGCGATAATGCTTTACCACCTTGTCCGATTTATACGATTCTTTTTTTGTTAGTAAGGGGGTACCTCAGGGGTGGTCCCATATAAATTTGGTTAAGATGTGGTGATGGCATCGGCACGTTTTTGAAGTCGGTTTTTTTAAATTTTTAATTTGTAATACTTGTATTATAACGCACGCAGTAACTGACTGGAAGAACTTTACGAAAAAACTAAAATCAATACACACTTATTAGGAATATTTAATAAATTCAATAAACAACGAATAAGTGAATTGTTTGATTTAAAAAATAATTCCTGAATTCCTAACACTTCTCTAAAACCTCAGCAGACGGCGATCTCCAACAAATTATTCCGCCAAGTGATGACGTAGGTTCTTCTTATTGTAATCGGACCCTACTAGCCATTTATTGGAATCTGGCATTGGCAAGTCGTAATTTTGTCAAAATTGTCGTTATTATTCAGCACTAAGTAGTAAAATACATAAAAAACATTTCAAAACAAGTAATGACTATTATTAGGGAGTATTTAGAAGGAGTTTGCAAAGAAAAATAATGGAAACTACTGCTCTAAGCAATTGTGTGCGGAGGTTTAATTCAAGAACATATAAATTAGCGAAATTGTATTTTACTTAATGTTTTTTTGATATCAAAATTTATTTGATCTAGTTTTAAATATAAACAACGTATATTTTACCTATAAAAATACCAAATTATATTAATTTGCGCTAAATATCTGACTCCTTTATCATAATATGTTTATAAATTAATTTTTTTAATATATCAATACAAGATGGTAATTTGCAAATGGATACAGTATCCGAAATAAATGTAATGTTGAAATAGATCATGTTTTGTTTGCGGATCAGCGATATTAATGAACCAATGTTCGTAATGATTAATTTTGGCAATCATTATCATAATTTTAAAATTTGTAATTACAATAGTGCGTCAGAAGGTATGATTCTAAAATAGGTCAAGGTGTTTAAAAAAACAACTTGAAATTAGTTGAAATCTATTTTTAATATTCAAAATTCAATTGAGGAAATTAAAATTTATAAAATTCAGTTTTCGGAAATAACCTTAATAAGTGAATTGTTAATTCTCAGTTGTAAACAAATTTTCGGAAGGGGGTGACCTTTGATAGATAGTTTGGATTAGTCCTTTTTCAAAAAGTATGCAATCTTGAAATCTGAAAATATATTATGTACTGGCATTTGTCTTCTTTTTCTCTTCCTCAATTTCTTTTTGGCTTTTCAGGCATCCGAAAAGGATTCCTTGCATATTTTTTCCATGCCTTTCTGGTCTCTAGCCAATATTTTCATCTCATCTATTGTATTTTTTCTTTTACCGTTCATTTTTCCTTAATTTGGTGTATCAATTTTCTTGTTGGTCTTCCTCTTTCTTTCTTTCTTAACTGGTTTCCTAATTCTGAAACGGTTCTTGTTATTTTCTCTGGTTTCATTCTCAACAAGTGTTAATACCCGTTAAAATTGTGTCTGTTTTGTTTTTTCAATTATTAATTTATGTTTCTTAAGTATTTCATTCCCATAACAATAATTTTTATTTCATTTTTCTTGCGTATTAGGTACCCAGTTTTCACAGGTACATATATGTTAGTATTGGTATTGTTTTGTTTAACGAATAGTATATTTTGATTGATTTGTTCGCTCTGTTTGTTAATTCTGCTTATACCGGTGTGAACTTGGCAGCCAAAAGCTAGCGGCCAATTTCCAATAATTCAAAAAGGGCTGCTGCCACATTGAACCAACTTAAACCCTTCGTAAGAAAATCACATTAGTCTCAAATTGTTTCTAATATTATTATCTAGTTGTATACCGATTTTGAAACTGTTATTTTTTTTCCTTCTGTACCAAACAGCTATTTCCAATATTTCAAAAAGAGCTGCTGCCACATTGAACCAACTTATACCCTTCGTAAGAAAATCAGACTAGTCACAAATTGTTTTTAATATTGGGTTAGGTTAGGTGTATGTACAGTGGCCCTAATAAGGCCTAAGTGCCGTGGGGGTAATACACCCTCCACACGTTATATACCACCACATACTTTGATTACTATACGAGGCAAGAGAGAGGTCCGACACGCACAACATAGGGCGCGGCCATTTTGAACCCTGTGACACAGTTTACAGCTAAATAATCAGATCGCTCACTCTGCGTCGGCACTTTGGATCTCAATGTTTTAGTTTATACACTGTGCAACTCGGATAATACAATATATGACAACCGCCTATAATAAAACAGCAGTCTTCTGCGTATCCTGAATTTGTATCCCTGGAGTGGATGTTATTTTGGAACTTTCAACTGGTCCGAGTGAGCTAACTGATTCTTTAGCAATAAACTGTGACTTCAAAAATAATATTCACTGACACTGACAGCAGCAAGCAAAATATCAGGTGCGTTTTATTCATCCGCTTCTGCTTCCGGAATTGTCGGTTTAGTCGTTTTAACCTGTCAGATTAAAACAAGAAAACCGACAATTCCGAAGCAGAAGCGGATGATTAAAACGCACCTATTAAAAATATTGCGCCAAGATGTAGGCAACACGTAATAAGGGTTCAAAATGGCGGAGTTTTCTATCTCCTTTTAAAAGGCACTCAGAAAGCTGCGCAGTGCGACCATTCTCCGTATAGTAAAAGAAAATCAAAGTATGTGCATACCACATACTTTGATAACTATACGGTGCAAGAGAGAGGTTCAACACGCCCAACATAGGGCGCGGCTATTTTGGTTCCTATGCCACAGTTTATAGCTAAAGAATTAGATCGCTCACTCTGCGTCGGCACTTTTGATCTCAATGTTCCAGTTTATACACTGCGCAACACGGATAATACAATATATCATAACCGCCTATAATAAAACAGCAGTCTTCTGCGTACCTGAATTTTTATCCCAGGAGTGGATGTTATTTTGGAACTTTCAACTGGTCCGAGTGAGCTAACTGATTCTTTAGCAATAAACTGTGACTCCAAAAATAATATTCACTGACACTGACAGCAGCAAGCAAAATATCAGGTGCATTTTAATCATCCGCTTCTGCTTCCGGAATTGTCGGTTTAGTCGTTTTAACCTGTCAGATTAAAACAAGAAAACCGATAATTGCGAAGCAGAAGCGGATGATTAAAACGCACCTATTAAAAATATTGCGCCAAGATGTAGGCAGCACGTAATAAGGGATCAAAATGGCGGAGTTTTCTATCTCCTTTTAAAGGGCACTCAGAAAGCTGCGCAGTGCGACCATTCTCCGTATAGTAAAAGAAAATCAAAGTATGTGTTACAGACAGATACAGATATTAGGTTTGTTCGTAGAGCGATCCACAACCGTTTCGAACTGAACAGCGCATGTGCATTGAATATTTTAGGTTCGTAGAAGAATCACTGATAGTTTCCAATTATTAGTTTGGCGTTCGTAGAAACGAATAAAGTGATTTCCATCTGATTGGAAACGGTTGGAAAAATCCCTGACAATTCTTCGAAGTGTAATTAATACCACATACTTTGATTTTTATGTGAATTAATACACACAAAATTTAAAAGTATGTGGAGTCTATTCTGTAAAAATTCCTTTATATTTAACGGCCTTTAAAAATATTGGCAGCCTTTAAAAGTATATTTGTATTCGTTAATTTACTTCTGTCATTATTTAAACAGATTTCTTTAAGATAGTACTTTAATGTATTTTAAAGATCCGTTTAAATAATGACAGAAGTAAAGAAGAAAATATTTTTAAAGGCCGTTAAATATAAAGGAATTGTTACAGAATAGACCCCTGTATCTGTGACTCATACAACGTCAAACTTCAAATGATTTCTTCTTTTTTTTTATCCGTTTACTAAATCTGTATACGAGAATAGATAGAGACGAGTCCACAACTCTACAAAATGTATCTACGAACAAACCTATTATTATCTAGTTGTAAACCAATTTTTAAAGTGTTAACATTTTAAAGGCGTTACTGATCTTTCGGGCATCTTTGGGAAATTGGCCGCTAGCTTTTGGCTGCTAAGTTCACACTGGTCTATTTTCCCATCTTTTTTCGGCTTACTTCCTAAATATTCATAGTTTATTACTCTTTTTAGTATTTAATCTCCTTGATATTTTGTATTATTTGCCTTACATTTATTTATGTCCTTTGTTTCTCTGGTCCATATAAGTTCATTAATTTTTGCATTTTGTTTTTAAGCTATTGCATAGCTTTTATTGCGGGCTTTGAGCGCGGCGACCGAATCAAGAAATGTCCGTAACGACCGTAACAAAAATAACCTAACACCCCCCACTCCGACCGGCACAGCTGTGCAGCGTTGAATGCCGTGGAAGGTTTTATCCAAATCCGACCCTATTCGTATTAGTATGAAGCGGAGTTAAATATACGTCTGCGGACTGGAACGTTTATGCAATACAAGAACTAGAAGTTAAGTAATAATGATACTTTTATAGTTTTTAAATCATATATTTATGTGATTCCATTAAATTACAATGTAGGTATCATTTGATATGATAAAATTTTGTTTTCAATTTATTTTTGTTTAGTTAAACAGTAATAATTCGTAAATATTTGTAATCAAATATTATATATTAGTATAAACGATTCCAAACTTTTATCAACATTTGCTCGGTGGCGCAGAGCGTACAGTGGTCAAAATTTGGATAGTGTGGATAGCAAAGTTGGTGGTTCGAGCCCGGAAACTATTAGTTTTTTTTTGTTTTTTTTTCTTAAAAAAAATATTATTGTTTTATTATTTCACAGTCTTGGTAATTTAAAATGTTTATTTTTTAAAAAGTATATACTTATTCAATGCATAGTGGCGCATAACGAGGTTCATTCAAGTGCAGCTAATTTTAAAAATGCAAGCTACCAGTGGAGACTTCAAAATTTAAAAAAATAAACAAATAGAAATATATTTTTTTTCAATAAGTACAACAATATTAACTTCTCATTTATTCAATAAAAGACAAAAATTTGTTTTCTTATCGGTCACCACGCTCAAAAAGTTTAACTTGAATTAATATCAAAGAAAAAACTTGAATTCATATCAAAGAAAAAAATACTGCATAAATAAAATAAATAAATAATTTTAATTGCTTAAGTTGATAAAAATGCTATGTAATAGCTTTACCGCGGCAGTCCTCGAGTGCCACACGTATTTTTTTTATATTTGAGAGATGAATACCACATCATCTGCGTATACAAGACTTAAATAATCTTACACGTTGTAGATTTTTGTATCTTATTACTGTGTTTACTTTCTCTTTTATTCGTTTTACAATCCTGTCCATAGTAATGATAAAAAGTAATGAGCTTAAATTGTCTCCCTACTTGATCTTTTTTTTTTTTTCATTTAAATTCCTCTGAACTTTGTCCTGCTATTTATATTTTTACTGCTTTTTACTATCTCGTAGATGCTTTTTATTGCGTTTATTAAACTATTGGGGACTTCCGTTTCTTATAGGCTATTCCATATTTCTGTTCTTTCACACTGAGTCGAATGCTGCTTTTAGGTCTATAAAACTTATAAACATTTTTTCCCCTTCTTCTATTTTTCTCTCTAAGTTTCTTAAAATGTATATCGCTGATTTAGAGAAAAAGGAGTCCAGCGCCAAATACAAAATTGGTCAACCTGCCAATGCTAGGTACCTACTTGAAACCCTGTTTCCCTCATTCTTATTTAAATGTTGGTGCTTGTACTCTCAGCTTTCTTTTTAATACACCGCTTGTCGCTTGTCACCTTTTTCAAAATGTTAGTTAGGGTTCGAGGATGTGGCTATGGCAGATATCTTAAAAATGGCTCAATTCTTGGTCCCTTTTTGCTCTACACCAGCGATATGTTATCGTTCGTCTACATTTCTAAACGCTGCCTGTGTTCTTTATCTAATTTCTAGTCTACGTGTTCTCTTAGCCTTTTTTTAGGATTCCTGTGAATATTTTAAAGCTTTTTTTGGGCCAGATATATAGCTCTGTAGTTGTCACACTCACTCTGTATTCGTTTTTGTATATATTATGTATTATAAGATTATTTTTACTTTCTCTTTTTATCTTTTGTTTTTGCTATACTTCTTTGCATATACAACCCATCTATCTGTATCTGTAACGTATGGTAGGTGGGTTAACCCACGGCACTTAGGCCTCCCTAGGCCCATTGTGCATCCTCCTAAGTAGATTGGCACCTCCTAGCTTCTGAGCCAGCCTACAGATTGTAGTTGACAACGTCGCCAAGAGGCGACAGTGTTCGGGTTGTGTTACTTCTAACCGCCAACTTAGTTTTATTGAAAATTTTAAGTCACCATAATTTTTTTTACTCAAATACCATGAGAGATATAATCTGTTTTGCAAGAGACAAAAATGCTACAAATGAATGCAACTATCCATAAGAGTAGCTGCTCTCAAAAAAAATAAAAATACGATGTCGTTTATGGTAGGATTAGGGTGGTTTTTACCCTTCCATATTGTCCTTAACTCTCTTCCTGCTTTAAAAATTGCTATAATCGCGTGCAAGTATCGTATTAAGTTTATAACTCGATTTTTTATGAAACTTTGTTATATAATTCTGTAAAACGGGTTTTGATTCGTAAACAAACAAATTACATAGATATATTCTTTTGTAGTATGATGATCTTACCGCGAAATTGGCCGATCCCGGAAGGCTTCGGATGAAACCAGATATCAGCGAATTAAAATTTGGACACTTCTTCACCGATCACATGTTACAAATACAATATCACGAAAAACTGGGTGGATGGCAAAAACCAAAAATTACTCCATTCCAAAATCTTCAACTGCACCCCGCTGCCAGATGTCTTCATTACGCCCTGGAGGTAAATAGATTTTAAATATTAACAAAAAAAAAAATAAAATGTCACCAGGTATTTAATTTTTTTTAGTTATTTGAAGGTTCTAAGGTATATAGAGGAGTAGATGGAAAAATAAGATGGTTCAGGCCAGATTTAAACATGGCAAGAATGAACAGATCAGCTGAGAAGATAGGCTTACCGACTTTTAGTTCAGACGAATTAATAAAATGTATCAAAAGGTTGATTCAAGTAGATCAAGAATGGGTACCTCATAGTGAAAAGGCTAGTTTATATATTAGGCCAACGTTTATTGCAATTGACGTAAGTAAACACAGTACTACATTTTTTATTATTGAGGATAAATGACATGCAGAGCTAATAATTTTTATATTTACTTTCTTTATACTTATACAACAAATTACGGTATAGATTTGGAAGCAGTTATGTAATATTAATAAGTGGTCAATGATAAATTTTAACTTGACCTAATCTAAGTTACCTAATTCTGTATCAATGTGTTACCTTCCTTAAATCTTAAGACCAAGACACATTATATTTTCTTTGTAGATGTAGGTACTAAAATAAAATCTTTCCTGTAATATTTAATGCAGCTTTTTTCCAGGACCTTCAGCAAATATCTTCGTCTTTTTTATAAGCAGTTTCTATCTTTAGGTTTTGATATTTTTAACGTTAATATTCTTCAATCAGAATTTAATTTTGCAGGGTACCTTGGGTGTGGCAAGGAGCGAATCTTCACTTCTCTACGTTATCCTCTGCCCAGTTGGTTCTTACTGGGCGGAGGGGCAGAGGGATGACGTATCTCTATTAGCTGATCCTCAATATACTCGCGCATGGCCAGGAGGATGCGGAAGTAGTAAATTGGGTTCGAATTATGCACCGACGATTAGAGTACAAGCTGATGCTCAAAAAAGAGGTTTGCATCAGGTGTTATGGTTATATGGTCCCGAACACTATCTGACGGAGGTTGGAACTATGAACATATTCATGATTTACAAGGAAACAAATGGAGGTATATAATTCTACGCTATAAAATCCGACTTTAATTGTGTTTTATTCTATACCATTGGGTTTAGTTGTGTTAGCTCTTAATTTATATTTTTAAATTTACGCGCCGCGCCACTGACCAACGAGCGCTGTGAATTTTTTGGTCCAGGGGTAGTATTCTCGAATGTCGAATACTTCGATTCGCATGCGAGATTAGTAAAATGTCGAATAGAAACTAGGTGATTTTAAAAAGTGTATTCTCGAAAATAATACGACAAATGTCAGGTGAATTCAACACGAGTGGTCTAAAATGCTCGAATTTAAATTCTTATGCGACTTTGTAGACCGTAAACATGGATAAGGCAGATTTTGATTAAATTAATATTTGGTGGCTGTTGAAAATCAAAACATTATTAAAGAGTTACAGCATAGAAGGAAGATGTTTTTTATAAAAATCCATGTAGAATGTTATAGTGTTATTTATCAAGCATTTTCGATTTTCTAAGGAATCAACGCGGCTCTTAATAGATATTGTAACTAGCATGTTATAACGCCTCCAAGTAGAGTATCAGCAGGATGTTTTCGTGACATATTTTATATTTCAATTTCTGATTTGCATTGCAATTATGAAGACTAGAGATAAGGAGGCGAATCGGCCTTGGTCAAATTTCAAATTTCCGTCCCTATTTTTATGTAGTTCCAAAAAACTACTGTAGTTGGCGGGTGGCAAAATAACCACTTCTATTTTCTATGCAAGTCAATGGGAATTAAAGTGATTTTTGTAAAATTTAGTGAAAAGAATAAAAATAAGCTGAAATAAAGAACCTGACTACAAGTAACAATGAATAACAAAAAACGACAAAGCAGGATTTGCTTCGTTTCGGGTTGCAAAACGGGATATAAATCCGATATAAAATTAAAGAAATCACAAGGAGGTAAAAACCCAAGTCTTTTTAAAGCTCCTAGTGTATATAAAATAATGTATTCATTTCTAAATAATATATATTTATTGTAAAATAGTCACAACCCGTATCTTACGGAGTGTAGTTTATTTAATTACAAAATTCTATAATAAAAAATAGTCATAAATCCTGACTTACAAACAACAATAATTACACATTAAATTTAACTTACTAGAAAAGAAAATTTGCTTTTTTTTATGTTTTTTGATGTTAGATGAAAAGTTACTACTGTTATTTTTCTTTATTGAACTCCAATTTAGTCATTGCAAATATTTTTTATAAGATCCTAAACGGTTAGAAAAATGGCAGCATGTGATTCCTAGGGTTGATAAAGTAGTGTCTAGTTACGATTCTGTTTGCAAGCTACACTTTTTAGAAGATAATATTTTAAAATTTGATGAAACTATTTTAACTAATGGTACTGTTAACAAAATAAAAATAGAAAGGCCGAGATTAAAGAACGAAGCAATACCATGTATATTCCCGAATATCCCTTCATACTTGTCCAGTATTAGGAAAAGACGAAAACCACCTAATTTAAAAGAACATGACTACAATATTACAAAAACCTCTCCAGTTATTTTATCTTACATTTCTGGACACATTCCAAGAAAAGCTACCAGATTTGCAAAATGTAAAACTTGCATTCGACAATTATAAAGTATTGAGCCTCAGTCTAAAGATCAATTAATTACGTTAATATGTAAAGGGTTTTTAATATACCCTTCCCATTCTCTAATTTCTTTAATATCAATGCTGGAATCAACTATCTTAGAGGTTTTATCAAGAAACCCAGTTCATTAAGAAACTCGTTTTGAAATCATGAATAAAATTGAAGAAATGAGCACAAAGAAAATATTACATCTGCAATAATTCGCTTTTACCTAATCAGTAGAATGCATTTTATTTGTAAACAAATTAATAAAATTAATTAAAAATCTACATGGTCTGGGCTGGGATTCGAAGCCCAGCAGTCTCTGACACATAAACTTCCTTATAAATGAATATAAGCGCGTTAGACCGCTACACCACCGACCCGATAGAATAAAACGTATAATAATAAGAATGCTTCACATATATTTTATATTTATTAACTGCTGACTTTTTTGTTTTAGAAACGGTAATGATAACTCCTCCTTTAAATGAACTTATTCTTCCTGGAGTCAATCGAGATTCTATCATTAGATTGGGAAGGCAAGATAAGTCGATACGAGTAGAAGAGAGGATGTTCACAATGGGAGAAGTTTCTAATCTCCAAAATCAGGGAAGAGTAAGTATATAGACAATATAGACTTATAATATTACTTATTTTACCTACCTATTCATTATCATAATTGAGGTTTAATTAACTATAGTGAGATTCCCCGGCTCACATACAACATGGAATGAATGATAGTGAAAGAGTGAGCGAATGGGAAAGTAGTAGGACGCTGCAAACGGATTAGGGTGATAGCACTGGGGATCCGAAGGGTAAAAACAGTAATATCAGATCAAAAAATGTAAGGAACTTCATTACGCACTGAACGACACGAGCAAGAAACAGGACGGTGTTAAGTGTTGGTACAATCTATATTGTTGGTGCTGCAATAAGATACCGCAGCATTAAAATTCCTAGAGGGTACTGCAATTAGTTTTGATGGTGGGTAATGGAACAACAATCAAAGATATTAAAACAATAAAGTAAAACTAATTCAAATGTTTTATGTCCAAACTCTGCCCGTCGACCACTTTATGGAGTTTTTTATATTAAGAAAAATGGTTTTATCATATGTGTAGCGGAATTAAAATATTTATTTATTACCAATAAAAAATTATCTAGAAGAAGTATTTACTTTGGCAATTGTCTCTATCTAACGAATATCAACCAAATATAGACATGTACATTTGTGGTATTACAGAACTTTGAAAGTTTATTAAGAATATGTATACACGGTTGGGCAAAATGACACCCGATTTTTGGCTCAATTATGGATTATATTGAAAATTATCACTAATAAATTTTTTTGTATTTAATGGTTCTTGAGGATCTTCATCATCCGTCATATTTATTAAGATATGACGAGATTGAATGAAATTTTAAATGAATCACCCTATATTTATATTTTTTTTCGGATAGATCTTTTTTCTGAATATATCAATGTAGGGTTTAAAGGTCTTTATATTTAATATATAATAATAAAAAATAATAATTACTTTACATCGATCAAAGTACACAAATCTTTCAAAGTAAGTGTTCGAAGTGAAAACCTCAAACTGCCTGACAGTATCATAGTCTATCAACAAATGATCTTAAATCATTTCGATAAACTTCAGGTGTTATTTCTAGAACAGCAATTCTTATCTTGTATTCCAATTCTTCCAGTGAATGTTGCAGGTCCTTACAAACTACGGATTTCAAATGGCCCCAAAAAATCCAGTGGGGATAAATTCGGTGATCGTGCCGGCCACAATATGTCCTCTTCGACACACCGATCTCTGCGGAAATATTGTGTTCAGGTACTGCCTCATTCTAACATCGAAATGATGAGAAGCACCATCTTGCTGGAACCAAATTTCATCAGAAAGTTCTAATAAGTAATTATGGTGATTAGAAAATAAACGAACTAACTCTGGAACTATCTGCTTTTGAAGAAGTTGCAAATAACGATCACCATTCAGAATTCCTCTCATAAAGAATGGTCCAATAATTCTTCCTTTAACTATACTAGCCTAAACATTTAACTTATGTGGATATAGGGTGTGATCTTCTTCAATCCAGTGAGGATTATGTTCAGACCAATATCGATGACAATTATATTTATTTACAAAATGTTGATTTGTCGAAAAAACACAATGTTGTTCATCGACATATTATATCCATTAATGGCATCCATCATTTCCTGACATAATTGCATTCACCTATCATTCAATTCTTGGTGCAATTACACTTTATAGGGATGACTTTCAGAATTATTTTTACAGATCTCTCGTTCATATTATTGTCTAACGCAAGCTTTGGAACTTGTGTTCTTTGTTCTTCCTGTGCACTTTGAACCACATTAAGGGCATTTTCTTAATCAATGGCTGTCATCTTCCATCCAGATCTGGCATTGTTTTTTACACTTCCTGTGGCGGTTAGAGGGTTGAAAAGAATATTCGATGGCTCAAACAGACTCGCTTGTGTTTATCTGTAGAAGGCTTTGTAATCGGCCGTTCAGAGTGCCCATACACTCACGATTCTCTAACGGTATATCTAGTATTAATGATTATAAGCGACTTCTTGCTGGGTCCTGTGTACCTCGAACACGATACAGAGCTGGCTTGAGCATTTATTGTATTATTGTCGCAACATTTTCTGTTTCGTTGAACTTGCACCAATTTCTGGATACTATAGATTTAGAAATCGGGGAAATCCTGTCAGAAAATGTTTCATTGAACAAATCACAAGCTTCTTGCAGAAATCTCTTTCTCCAAACCCAACAATTATCAATAGTGTAATTCTTTCACGTTCACATTGTTCAACCATGGTTTAAATTAATAAAAATTCTCAGTATCATTAAATGTTCATATTTATTTATTGACCCATATTGGACTAGTTTTGGTGAAATCAATAGATTTTCAATTAAATTCATATTGTTTAATTGTCTCCATAAACCAGAATGAATTTAAATTCTGAAGGTGACGATATTATAAAAACCAAGTAAACGTTAGAAGGTATTCCTGTCAAAGATGTACAAGAATTGTATTAAGGAGGTCCTTTCGCCACCAATGTTAAATGTTAAATAAAAAATATTAGATTATGACTAAAATTAATTTTTTTCTAATAGTTGAAGTCCTTATTTATCTAATAGTGAACTTTTAACTATACCTTACCGTGCAAATTTTTGAGAATTTTTTTTTTAAATGTGTGTGTTTGTACAGTTTCTTATGAGAAAGTAAGACTTCAACAACAATTTTCGAATTATAATTTATTTTACTATTATTTATTGATTAGATGGAGTAGAAAAAAACTAAAAATAAGGTTTTTGAAATATTTAGGTTTTAGGTTATTAATTTCTCAATAAGTTCCACGGTTTACTATATATATTTTATTGTATAAAACAAAATCTAAATATTTCAAAAACCTTATTTTTAGTTTTTTTCTACTCCATCTAATCAATAAATAATAGTATAATTCGAGAATTGTTGTTGAGGACTTACTTTCTCGTGAGGCACTGTACAAATACTCACATTTAAAAAAAAAAAAAATTCTCAAAAATTTGCATGGTAAGGTATAGTTAAAAGTTCAGTATTAGATAAATAAGGACTTCAACTATTAGAAAAAAATTAATTTTAGTCATAATCTAATTACCTTTATTATAACATTTGAGGCGAGAGGTGTGGCGAAAGGACCTCCTTAATAAAACTGAGTGAATAATATCTAGATGTCAATATGACATTTATAATGTCGAAAAGTGAATACATAGCAAAGCAATTCAAATTGGTATATTATTACAAACAACTGCGGATAGTTATTTATTAATTATTCAAAACAGTGTTTACTGTTGCGAGCTAGTGGATTTTCCGTACTTACTTTCCACGTCTTGCACGGGGTTTCCTTCATGAATGGACTGAAATGGGATATTGGTGGTTCGTGTAACAAATAACTTTTGGGTTTTAAATGTACCTTCACTAATGTTGAAATTAAAAATGTACCTCTCTTTAACGTGTTTATTTAAATCTTGATAAACTGTAACATAAACTTTAACATTTGTGAACACTGTACTTAATCTACTAGTTTACATAATATTTTGTAATTAAACGTTGGCTTATAACATCTTATTGTGTTGTGAGAATCTCGCAAGAAAAAGAAAAAAAGATTCTGCCGTAGACCGAAGCTTTGCGCTTGACGAACTGTTACGTGAGTTACGCTGTAAAATGTTTATTGGCGGGGGAGACGACATTGTTTGCTAACTCATATGAACATTTTATTTGCTTGCTTTAATGAGAGTGACGGAAATTGACTTATATGAAGAGAGTGATGTCGTTTGAATTAAGAGGGAGAAACCTATTGTTCTGTTGTATTGCTATGCGAATTTATTTTCGTGGAATTCAAAGCTTGATGTTTGTTGGTGAGCTGTCGATTCTAAAGTGACTAACTATCCTTTGTATTGTTTGTATATTGATTCATGACTTTTATTTTATTAAATTAGATAATGCAATTTATGGATTAAATAATGAACTATGCTGTTATTTTTATGTTGCCTTTATTTTCATTATTTATACAAAGTGGGTTATAAAAGTAATTGACGCATCTTTTAAAAAATGCTTGCCATTTTTGAACAGTTCACCTTTAACCCTTTACTTTTAACTCTTTACCTTTTACCCTTTTAACGGTCTATTATTTTCGTATGATAAGGTGAGTCAGACACCAACCGAACCCCACATTGTTGGATTTAGAAAAAAAAACCTATCTAAAAAAATACATGGTGATTCATTTAAAATGTCATCCGATGACGTCATATCTTGGTAAATATGAAAGAGGACGAAAATCCCCAAGCTTATATGAAAAACTTTATTCAATTCAATTTTCAGTACAATCTATAATTGAGCCACAAATTGGGCGGTCCGCCAATTTTGCCCAACTCTGTATGCAGGTAAAGGTTAATCTGTGTTCGTCTAGAGCCATTTTTTTAAACTTTGGTTTTAGTAAAAAAAATAATCTATAAAAGTGGGGTAGTGTCAAAACTTTACATGGCTGTAGTTTGTATTAGTATTTTACTGTTAATATAAGTTGGTTTGCGAGGATGAGCCATTGATTGATTGTAATGAAGGTACCAAACAAATCACTTCTCTGGTGAACAACGACGCATTAGCAAATTTTGTCTAAATAAATTCGACCACAGTATGCAAAAATATTGGAACAACGGCATAATTGTAATACTTTTGTTTTAAATCATAACTCATCGTTCTTTATGTTACAATAACGACGTAAGTTCCATTTTGTATTTGATCCGTGATTTGATCCCAGTGTAAGAACGTCGTAATTCGAAATTTTCTAGATAGCAACAATGACACAATTGGAAGTTTCTTAATTTTTATTTGTTCTGGGATTTTAGTTTTTTTATGAAAACAAAAACAGCTAGGCTTATCTAAAACATATAATTCAATACCTGTTGCGGTATTAGCCAAAGGAGTAGTTGTTTTCCGAAGTAAAACGGTGTGACATATGGCTTTGAGTTTTTTTTTATTTTATTTTACGTCTTGATCACATTTGGGTGTGAATTATTTTACTTTTTTAGATTTAATATCTAAATAATTCCAGCTATGTAATTGAAATTTTTAATTATAGTGATTTCTAAAAAATGTGTTATCGTCATTGAAAGTTTTTGGCATGAATTACTAATTATTTTGGTTTTTAGCTTTTGGAAATGTTCGGAGCCGGTACAGCCTGCATAGTCACTCCCGTATCGTCAATAGAATACCTAGGAAATGTTATTAAAATTCCCACCATGGAACAATCCGATCCTATTTACAAAAAATTCAGGGACTACCTCTCAGCGGTTCAATACGGCCACATAGAACACCCATGGGCTATGGTTATAGGTTAACAGATTAGATTTTTATAGTATTTTTTTAATATGACTGTGGTACAATGTAAATAATATACTATTTTTTAAAGATCAAAGTTCGTCCTAGATTTATGTTTTTGGGCTCTGGGTTATTTGCATAATTCTTTAAATTTTGATACTATTGGAAGTAAATTATTGAGGACCGATGTTTCAGTTTAGAAAACGTATTGTAATGACCCTTCGACAAATTGAGTAAATGCTACTTACAATAATTCAATTATCCAAATAAAAATTTGAAATTATTTTTTTTACCGAATTTTTCAAATAATAACAAGTTACAATGTATATATAAAAACTATTTTTAATTCACTATTTTTGCATTAATGGTACCAATGTTACCTTCTTTTCATATAATTTTTTATTTTATTTTATAATGGTAAGTAAGAATAAGGTTTAATGCCAATTTTCTTGGAAAAAGGCTTACTTTGTATCTTCTGATAAATGGGAATAGAAAATTTATCACAATTTGAAAATTAAAAGCAAAATTAAAAGTACCTGCAACTAGTACTACGAGTAGTGCCGTAAATCATTCGAGAGAGCAATAACTCTTGTCAGTTTAATAATATAATATACATATTTTAATTTGTGTTCTAGACACGAAAGTAAGTTTCAAATTAAAAATATATGAATTTAAAAAATACGTGTTTTAAAAATATTATTGGATATACAGGGTGTTGCGTTTTTTCCTGGCAAACCAAAATATATATTTTTTAAATTGAACACCCTGTATTTTATTTTAGTTTTAGAATGGTTTGGTAATACTGTATTATTATGAAATTAGAGAACGATGCAGTCCCCAAAATAAATTATCATAATTTAGGTAGGTTTACATTGATTTCAAAATTCAAGGATACCAACATGTTAGTTAAGAACACATACATACCATCAGTGAGTTATTGATCTATAACTGTTTTAATATTGGATATGCAAAAAAAATTATGACCATTTTTATCAGTCATTCTTAAATATACAGGGTGGTTCATAAATGAGGGACTGATACTTTTTTAAAGCAAAACACCCTGCAGGTACCGTAAGTAACTTTTTTGTGATTTTTTTTAAATTTTCTATTTTTTAAGTGGTTGCTGTATGGTGTTAGGTTCTATTTAAGCAATATTTGACGATCCTGACAATAAAGTGATTTTTTTTTTATTTTACGCTGTTCCATATAACCCAGAGTTTGGGGATATATGGAACAAGGGCAATTTTGCATGTAATATAAATGAAAACTTATGTTTATTCAATATAGGATTGATCATATGTCTATATGGAATAAATTTAAACAAACATTTTTTTTTAATCATAGGAGTGGGAAAAGAGACATAAATGTGAAAAACCAAAAAAACCTCTTTATTGGCTTATTACATTAGTTAGAACTTCAAAAACTAGATAATATAAAAAAACAACTTGTCACTGCAACAGTAATAAAGCTTATAACAGTAAAAAATATGAAAAATATTTCACAGCTTGTGTGGATATAGAAAAAATAGGAACAAAACTTTTGACGCATTAAGCATTCAAAAATAAGTAGAAACAAAAACAAAAATAAAGGTCAATACAGGGTATCCCAATGAAAAGTAGCCCGTTTCCATTTGATAAAATTTGGTTACGGTGAATTTAAAAGAGGAGATTTTTAAAAAACACCCTGTATAGATAATACATAATTTCTGTGTCACTGAAGCAAAACTTATAGCTACTTTTCATTGTATTATCAGTCAGGGCCATTTCAATATTCTCTTGGTCATAGTTTCTTCTATAGGTCGTTCCAGGGACATGCCTATGTTTTTGTGGCATCGTTCCATATATCCCTAGAAAACCCAACTTTTCATAAAAAACACTTTAAAAAAAATTGGGACAACTTAAAAATAATCAAAGTATGTGGGGTAATCGTTTAGGTTATGTATTAGAAATAACTTCATTGCGCATATATTCTATCTCTATCGGATAAAAAGATAGTCTCTATCTATCTATCTATCGTCTCGACACTTTTTTAGTTTTCTAAAACAGCTAAAAATTACCTTATTTTTCAACTTTTTTCCCAAAAACCACAGTTCCAGAAATTATTTACAACTTGGCGGAATGTCAAAACTAAACCCTGTACTAACCCAAGAAAAGAAAATTTCTCAAATATATTTGACAGATTTCGTGACAAAGCGGTAAATTTGAATTTTTGCACGTTTGTTCCATATAACCCCGGCTGTTCCATATATCCCAACTTACGGTAGTTATACATATTTGATGGTTTTTACATTGTCAAACAATTTTAATTTACTTTATTCATTTGCTATGTTGTATATAGGGTGTGTCAAAACGCGAGATTACGATGTTCTTAAATTTTAAATGGTATTAATTAATTAGTGGTATAATATACAGGGTATTCAATTTAAAAAATTAAGAAAATCGTAACCTTGCATTTTGGCAAATAATTGAAGTCTATTAAAATTGTTGAATAATGTGAAAACAATCAAAGGTGTATAAATACATGCAGGGTGTTTTGCTTCAAAAATATATAGGTTTGCTCAGCTCCTTATTTATGGACCACCTTGTATATTTAAGAATAATTATTTGTTGGTATCGTTGAATGGGTAAATTCATAAGGAATTTTAGGCTTAAATAATATTCAGGATGTTGCATTTCAAAAAATTTAGTAAATTGAACTTAAAATTAGCCATATTTTTGAGACACTCTGTATAAAATAAACCAGTTTTATGACAACTATTCGTTAGTTTAGTATATTATAAGTCTGTATATTAAACGATTTTGAAATGAATGTAAACCTGCCTAAATTAGAATAATTTATTTTGGTGTCTCTAATTTCATAAAAAAATTAATTTCTTGGCAAACCTGTAATATTTTGAAAAAAATCTAGGGTTGAATTCAGTATAAACAAACCATTCTAAAACTGAAATAAAATAAGGTATGTTCAATTTAAAAAATATACATATTTATTTTCCAGGCAAAAACGCAACACCCTGTATATCCAAAAATATTTTTAAAACACGTATTTTCTAAATTCATATAACTTTTATTTAAAACTTGTTGCGTGTCTATAACACAAATGGAAATATTAATGGGACACCCTGTATTTTTTCTACTGCCAGTTCAATTTAAATTCTACAATATTTATTGAATTTCACGCTAGACCTGATACTCTATTTCTTAGGTAAAAAAAAAATATTTGTTGGTTTATTAAGGTGTTGTATACAAATTATAATTGGTTACAATCTGTTGAGTAATGGATTATTATTCGTCACTTTTAAATTATTAATGTAGGTACTTGTATTAAAAATACCTCATAATTAACAATTTTTATAAAGTACATTTCTATAATTAAGGGGTTAGAGCAAAAAGGGTATAAGTGCAGATTATATAGTTTTGAGTAATTAGATGTTAAAGTTAATTGCTATTTGAAAATTCTATGAAAAAGAAATTGTCTTAGTGCTAAGGTGTGTGGCTAAAAAAATTAGGCAAAATCCTATGAATAAAGTAAAGTTTAAAAATAAAAATTGGTTCAGCCAAAATTTTGAATTTCATGTACTTATACCCTTTTTGCACAAACGAAAATAGTAATGATGTTAAAGTTGGTCAAATAAAACTAATTCTTTTTCAATATAAGCATGTTTATTAAAGGAAATACAACTTATGATTCATAATCCGAATCAAGTTCATGATCATCCAAGTCTTCTTCTTCATTGGCTCCATTGTTAGAATTACTGGGACCTGGTTCTGAATTTTTAGTAGTTGCTGTTTTGGCCTTTGTGCTTTCTTCCCTTTAGATTTTTTATGGATCATATTTTTGTAAAACCCATGATAAATAGGTGGAATGTACTCCAGAAGGCTCTGGAAATTATTCAATTTTTCAAGTTTAATAGGCTCTGGGGATTTGTAAGATTGCTGCCGTGTTTATTCTAAGGAAAACGATGGACGTCCGACGAAACGTGATCCGCAAGCACATTTTGAAAATGGATACGAACTATCTAGAGTATGTTTAAACTCAAATGAAAATGTTTCCATATCTTTGTCATATTTAAAATAAGCGACTTTCCTAAATTTCAATGGTTTTCCTTCGGAGTCTTTCTTGAAATCTTTTATTAATTGTCTAAATTTTCAAAGGAGTAAAACATTTCTTGAGTCATATTACACACGATAAGTTTCTTTGAGGAACGAGCAATCACTGTCCTCCACTGATCAGGTATGAATACTTGTGGATTCTTTTTCCTATTTTTGTCAATTAAAGCGAAGTTTCTGTCACATTTCATGTATGTATGGTCCGGTTCTAAAAACTTGTGATGAATTTCTTCTAGGTGGGTAGCTTTAATTAGAAACATAAATAATTTGCATATGTTTTTATTCTTATTTTGACCCCACATGAATCACTATATGCTATGAGTTTGGTAACATTGGGGAGCAATTGCTTAATAAAATGTATTAAACAAGAACCAATTTCTTGTGATCCTCTACCACCTACAGTTTCATCCTAAGTGTACATGTAAGCTTCACCAGTAATCAAATTATGGACGCAAAAATTGTACGTCCAAAGTTGTCTCAGATAAAAGACCTTTGATGTTGTTAATAACGGAGTAGGTACCTAATTTTTGTTGTAAATCGAAGCAAACTACAGCAGTACCCGTCAATTTTTTGTGCATTGTAATATCTAAATCCTTTGCATTAGATGCTTCATCCGCCTTTCTTTGATGGACTTCCAATAATGTCTTAGCTGATTTCACACTGTCTTCATTGGCTGAATGTTTAATAATATTTTTCAAACTATCGCACCTTAAGCAAGTATCAGTGTAAGCAGTGATCTCTCCGGTCACGTCGTGGATGTGTGACTGCTGGGAGGTTCCACCATGGGCCGTGTCACCATGGGATTCATCCGACTAGCGTTTAACCATCGACGACGTGGAATGAACGAAAATGAATGAGGGTGTGAATTAAGACCTTCAAATGGTGGTACAATAAGCCGCAGGCTGCAGTATTGCCAGACTACAGACGGATTAGGGTGTAGCACGGGAGGTCTGAAGGGTGTAAAAAATATTAAAAAAAAAAAGTATCAGTGTGAGGTTTGTGAAAACGTAGATTAAACTCTCTATTGAAAATTCTACGGTAGTTCGACAACATGGCAGGGACTTTATTTGTTTTCAGCACAGCGTTCTTTATATAAGAAGTAGAGTTTTGTTACATTCTATCTATCTGAATTAGGGCGTGGTTCAAAGCCCACTTGTACTGAAGCTCTAGGCTTATTGTACCCACTCACAGTTTCTATCCCATCAGATTGATTTTCTTGATGAATTCAAGAATATGTCTGATGGGCGCTTTCGCGATTTCTTCAGGTTCCGGATATTGTACCCCGAAGTACCATCCCCGTTCCCATTTAAGGTTCCGACAGTGGCATAGTATGTGAATAGGAGTTTCGTCCTCCTCTTCACATATTCTACATAGGGAGTCATCAGATATCCCTAAGAGATTTAGTTGTCTTCTAAGGCCGCAGTGTCCCGTAAGGAGTCCTATTACGGCCTTGAGTTCGCTTCTGCTAAGGTTTAGCAGTTGATGTTGTCTGCTCGTGGATGGCCCCTCTATGAATCTTTTGGACTGTCTAAGTCCAGGAAGTTCCATCCAGAGCCTATGGTGTTCTCTTTTTATTTGTTCCTTTAACACCCATTTAACATGTTGGTATGAGATACCACACGTGGGTTCTGGTCCAATAAGAGTTTTTTCCGCTCCATTCCTTGCTAGGAGGTCTGCTTTCTCGTTTCCGAACACTCCCTCAAGTCCTGGTACCCATTCAAGGGTGACCTTGTTATGTTCTGCCAGGTTTGTTACATTTTGTTGAATAACAAAATCTCTAGTCTCTTGGTCGATTTTATTAACACTTGGCTGTTTTCCCCGCTGATCAACCTGGCAAATACCTAGATCATCAGTTTTTTTATTCACCATGGTAAAGCGCCTATTGCTTATGTCAAAAGTTTAAAAAAAAATGCCTTGCAAACACGCTTGTTTAGCAGTAAAATTTTTGTAGAGAAATTTCGTGGTTTATCAGATCTTATCCTCTTTGTTGCGTCTTTAGTTATACAGGAGGATAAATATGCAGTCTGTAAGTCGTAATTAGGTAATTTATAAAAAATATTCAAATTATGCTCGTCTATTGGCTTCAGAAATATTTTCGTTGCATTTATACCTGCATGTGCGATTAAATACTGGTAACTGCCTTTCTCGGTGCTCTACCCCCTGTGTTCTATGTAACGCTTTCCCTCGGTTCCAAGCCTCTTTTTCTTATTTCTTTTCCATTCAGGATCGCATATGTTTCTTTTCCTTGTTCTTTTAGGTGTAACATGAATATTTTGAACATGCTGAGTTTCAGTTTCTGATTGTTCTGAGTTTTCCGATGAGTTTTCATATAATGAGCTACTACTTGGAAGAAATTCTTCATCTTCGTCGGTATGATATGGGTCGTCTTATTCTGATTCTGAGTAATATTCATCTAAAAAATACTCATTAAAAAATATAACCTCAAAATTACCTGTTTTTAATTATTTTTTGTCTTACCTTCATTACTCTCCATTTCTTCGATGTTGTAAACTGTAACTATTTATTCTTAGACTCTATAACCACAGATAAACTTAATTAATAAGTAAAAACTGCACTGATATTACTAAAACGTAAGCAAACATTTACAATGCATGCAAGGCTCTAATAAATTTCGTTTACTGCAAAAACGGTACAAGGTACTGTAGAAATGGCCAACAAGGTTCTAGATTTCACCAAAAGGTGGCGTTACTGATCGTCAAAAGCACTTATATCCTGTATGTTCTGAGATAAATTTCATTTAACTAGACTAGATGAATCTTTACTTATCTCTAAGATGAAAAAGAGTCACTTGTATCCTTTTTTCTCTAACCCCTTCAATTCAAATAAAACTAAATATTTAAAATTTCACATGATATTCCCACAGAGTGGACAAACAAATAATTATTATTTTCTACAATTCTGGTCAACTTTACGATGTTATTTCTATTCCCATTTATTAAAATATTTATTAATAACTTATTTATTTTAAACTTGTATTTTTTTATTAATTTGTTTTTATAAGTTTTGTCCAGAATTTGTTTAAAATATCTTTTATAATTAGTCCAAAAATGAGTGGTTATTGTTTAGTTATAAGTGATTGTATCAACCCCATGTTGCGATCTTATTATTAACAACTACAGCATTATAGCTTATAAGTTAAAAAAAGATTACCAGAATAAAGAACTAAATTCATCTAATTAAATTAGATTTAATTAGATTAGAATTAATTATTAATAGAGTAGGTAATTTTTCTTCTTATTGGAATTTAGACACATATTTATGATTTTTATTTGGGGAAAGTATATGTAATGGGTCACAATTTTCCTTTTGAACGCTACGTTTCAATAAAATTGTTCATATTTCTCTATTTGTCTTGGGCGTAGGTAGGGTCCCCAGTACTTTATATCATAAATATGTGATTGTTGAAATGTACATATTAGGCTATAAATAAAAGTGAATAAAATAGATCCATGTAAAAAGAAATTCCAATGAGAGAAAAGTAACAAGAACAAACTAATTTTAATTTAATAACATTGTTTTAAAATTTAACCATAACAACTACTTTTGTAAGATTTATTTGTGTACAATTATTTGGAAGGTTTCTTTTTAGAAATAAGTTTTGTAAGTTAATGTGATATAATAAATTATTATATTTTTATTATTAGTTTTATTATTAATGTCCAATAAATATAGTTCCGCTTTTGGTAGGTAGAGAGGAGGTAAACGTCAAACCACGTCGGACGGCTTCGAGAATTTCACAGTAATGTTTACCTGCCAGTGTCGTTTCATAGAATAAGTAATTTTAAATTGTTATCGGCGGAACCGGACAATTGCATGTATTTATGGATTATATATAAATAATTATTAAACATGTATTATAATATTCAAATTATAATTTTACAAAATTTCAACAGCTATTCACAATTTATTAAACTATTTACTCGAAATTGTTATTAACATCTATAAAATAATTTTGTACGCCAATGTATCGCGTCCACTTCGGTGAGATCGGCTGCCAACCTGTCAATTTATGTGTAAGTGTACAAACCCACATACTTTGATTACTATACGAGGCAAGAGAGAGGTCCGACCACATACTTTGATTACTATACGGGGCAAGAGAGAGGTCCGACACGCCCAACATAGGGCGCGGCCATTTTGGACCCTATGACACAGTTTATAGCTAAAGAATCAGATTGCTCACTCTACGTCGGCTCTTTTTATCTCAATGTTCCAGTTTATACACTGCGCAACTCAGATAATACAATATATGACAACGTCCTATAATAAAACAGCAGTCTTCTGCGTATCCTGAATTTGTATCCCTGGAGTGGATGTTATTTTGGAACTTTCAATTGGTCCGAGTGAGCTAACTGATTCTTTAGCAATAAACTGTGACTCCAAAAATAATATTCCTGACACTGACAGCAGCAAGCAAAAATCAGGTGCATTTTAACCATCCGCTTCTGCTTCCGGAATTGTCGGTTCAGTCGTTCTAACCTGTCAGATTAAAACAAAAAACCGCCAATTCCGAAGCAGAAGCGGATGATTAAAACGCACCTATTAAAAATATTGCGCCAAGATGTAGGCAACACGTAATAAGGGTTCAAAATGGCGGAGTTTTCTATCTCCTTTTAAAAGGTACTCAGAAAGCTGCGCAGTGCGACCATTCTCCGTATAGTAAAAGAAAATCAAAGTATGAGGGTCCGACACGCCGAACATAGGGCGCGGCCATTTTGAACCCTATGACAGTTTATAGCTAAAGAATCAGATCGCTCACTCTGCGTCGGCACTTTTTATCTCAATGTTCCAGCTTATACACTGCGCAACTCAGATAATACAATATATGACAACCGCCTATAATAAAACAGCAGTCTTCTGCGTATCCTGAATTTGTATCCCTGGAGTGGATGTTATTTTGGAACTTTCAACTGGTCCGAGTGAGCTAACTGATTCTTTAGCAATAAACTGTCACTCCAAAAATAATATTCACTGACACTGACAGCAGCAAGCAAAATATCAGGTGCGTTTTAATCATCCGCTTCTGCTTCGGAATTGTCGGTTTTCTTGTTTTAATATGACAGGTAAAAACGACTAAACCGACAATTCCGCGTTTAATTTACATGCAACAAATTTCCCTTTCAAAGCTGAATTACAGTTCATCTGTCCAGGGAAACCTGAAGAATTTCTAAGTGCAGAAAATTAAAGTCTGCCATTAGACAAGCACTAAATATTAATAAAACCTTCAGAACTTCTAGACATAAAACTAAACTTTGCAACAGAGGTGAAGTACCCAGCGAGTTAACATGGAACTCATATTTAAAAAAGAGAGTCAAAAGAGCTTATGAACAATGCCACCGATCTTGGGGCACATCTAGGGTTTCTCCCCCTAGAGTTGTCGCATGGACTTACACGGCCATCATAAGACCTATGCTAACATACGGTGCAGTTGTCTGGGTACCGAAAACCCAAAAATTGACAGCTATCCGCAAACTAGAACAAATTCAAAGAACAGCATGCCTCAACATAACAGGAGCCATGAAAACCACACCGTCTAGAGTTATGAAAGTAGCTATTCTTAGTCTAACTCCTCTTGATATTTACATAAAGTAGGTTGCTCTGATGACAATGACACAATATTACTAGAAGGACATGCTCATCTATACAGGTAGCAGAAAAGCACTACTTACCCTGAACAGACCACGAATTTACTCAGGGTTAGTACTAGAATGTCACGAAGCTTTGGCCGAAGTATCCATCAACAATGTGGTCACTTAAAAATGGATCAAAGGTCACGCCACATCGAAAGGTCTTGCTGATTCACTGGCCACAAAGGCGGCTAACCAAATACTTTTTGGACCTGGACCTTCTATTGGCCTGAAAAAATCGGCAGTGACAGACCTAATTAAAGAACATTCCCTTGTGAAATTCAACTAAAGATGGGATGAAACAAGAAACTGCAGAGTTGCCAGGGAGCCTTTGAGTTACCCTGACAACACTACAGCAAACAAATACTTGACTATGACTATGGCAGAATCTGCGCCTGGTTACAGGCATTCTGACTGGTCATTGTCAATTACAGAAACTTCTTCACATCACAATTCGCACTCTGCAGGGGGTGCGAACAAGAAGATGACACCATCTACAATTGCCCGACGCTCTCATTTATTAGAAGATTTGTGTTCGGCGAGTATCGGCTAACACCGACCGATATAAGAAAAGCACTTCTTGGTGACGATGTTAACTACATTTAATCTGTAGGGTGGCTCGCGAGCTAGGAGGTCTCTATTACCTTAGGAGGATGCATAATGGGCCTAGTGAGACCTAAATGCCGTGGGGTAACCTTCCCTCCACACGTTACAGATACAGAGATACATCATAGATAATTTATTTTTTAAATATTTGAAATAATTTTTTGTGTTCATTCAAATTAATCAAATTATGTGCCACATATTTTCTCTATAATTTTCCAATTAATAATTAGTCGCACGTTACGAAATACCGTTTTGTGTAAGTCATTTATGTTGCGGGACCTCGCCCTGCTCATCCCGCAAATATTCACTCGTTACATAAAATAAGGCATTTTGTAACTAGTTGCATAATTAGCTATGATTCGGAAACCACCACAAACACAGTCCATATTTTATAATCACATTATCTTTCTACGCTTACGGACTTTCAATGATTTGTTCTCATTTATTAGTGTAGAATCTCAATAATTTCATATTTAATAGGTATGTAAACCTCTAATTTTAACACCTTTGTATTTTGAATCAAACATTTATTGCAGACTTAAAAATGACTATAAAGCCGAAACCGGTCGCAGAATAATATTTATTAAAATATTGATTGTGGTATATAGATTTCGTATTCCATTTATCTCATATTGGAGAGGTTGGATTCCCTTCTTTGATTAGATAAACAAGGCTTACCAGGCACAACCAATAATCAGGTAGGTTGCGGAGACCATTACAATAGCAAACGAACAAGGAAGATCTAAAAATACAAGAAAAGATGATATTAAGAACATATTTAAGCCTAATAAAAATGGATAATAACAAATATAGACATAGAACCAATTATTAAATAACAAGAGAGTTGGAAGGAGGAGATGTGGCTGAAAAAAATACAAACACAGAGAAAAACTAATCTTAGTCTGGGTAGCAGGCCACATAGGACATAAGAAGTTGATTTACTAATCCGAAAAGAGCTTCAAATGCTCTTATTGGCCCAGAATCTTTCTGTAGTATCACAAAGACAGCTATCAAAACTTGCACAAAGCAGGAGATGAGGCCTATTACAGGGCATTGTAGGCTTAACAAACATGTATAACTTCGGTCTGGCAGAGCAGAACTTGTCCCGATACTGCCAGGAAGAGGATTAAACTGCAGTATACGATTTGTACTACTGTGAAAATCTATTAAGATTGGAGAAGAAAACCCAAGGGCAATTACCTACGCCAGAGAACTGCTTTCTAGTCCAAGGGATCTACTACAAAAGATAAAACTGACAAGGTAGTCCAGAAATTTCACATCCTTCATAAAAGGAAAGGTTTCCCTAGACAAAATAGGTTGCCGGAGTTTGATGAAGGATACGACAAAAGTTTTCCGAAGGTTTACAGACATCTGCTCCCTCTTGCACCAGCTAATCGTGTTCAAGGCTTGTTGAAGGATATTGGAGATTTCCTCCTCAGTCTTTATACTTTCTCGTAATTGAGAGAGTCACATCATCTGCATACTATTTGAAGTCTACCCCCGCAACAGTGATATCGTTTAGCTAGTCGTCCATTAGAATGATCCACAGAAAAGGAGAAAATACACCGTACTCCAACTTGTTGATACCTTCTAGTAGTATATGGTACATTACACTGGTTTGTTCGGCATCTTCAAAAATATGTTGAGACTATTAGAGGACTAGTGGACCAGTGAACAGTTTAAAATTTGTATTTGGTATTTAAATGTTTCAGTGGATCTCGGACGGTCTGTAACAAATTTTAAAGAAACTGGGAAAACCCAGTATCTCATTACAAAGAACCTACATAATGGATCTACGTAGGATTTGCTACAAACTTCTACATCATAAATCGTATGTTTCTTTAATAAAATTCTAATTCGCTATAACACATATAATATTACATTCCCAACGTTGCGTATCAGTAGCCACTGTCTATTTTTTATTGTTAATGAACTTAACGACTACAATACCAACCTCAGCTAACACGGGTTATCAGCACATCAGTAGTTATCACAATTATTATTGACCCCACAGTTATATTAAATTTGAGTTCATCTTCTGAAAGTGTCATTGTAAATTTGCTCTGGTATTATTAACTTTATTTAGTTCAGATATTGTATTTTTAAACATGGCAACAGGTAGCGGTAAGATTGGTAAGTAAAATTTTGTCACGTGCTACGTGCTATTTAACCTTAATTTTTAACTGAATTTGATAAGATAAAAAATATTAACTTGAACATATTTATAGAATGTTTGTTCATTTTATAATAGAATATATAATAAAAAAATTGTTGATCGTAGTTTGTAGTTGATAGACGACTGCTGAAAATAATAGAATGATAAATTATTAATTAAATATGAGTTTATACGTTTTAGTCAGAAATGTCTACTAAACCGACTTACTAAAATCTAAATATTATGTTTTAAATAGACAGGCCTTATTTTTAAGTTTTGAAGATTTTAATAGTAATAGCTAAAGCTATTAAACTAGAAAAAAATGGTAATGCTATTAAGACGGATTGAAAAAGTACAAATTGTTGACCATATTTAATAGACGACAGAATGGAGAATTAATTATTAATTAGATGAATTAGTTCTAGATCATTTAGTTAGGAATGTCTACTATACCGAGTTACTAAAATCTATATTTTAAAAGGTTTATTTTTAAATTTAGAAGATTTTAATAGCTTAAAGCTATTAAACTAGAAAAATAGTAATGTTATTAAAAAGAAACGAAAAAAAGTAGAAATAGTTTTAGGTACCTACTGGTACCTACCTACCAACCACCTAAACTACTTAGGTCCTTTTTATCAGATGTTTTCTTTCTTTTTCTGTTCGAATTTTTATATAAAATGTCATTTTTCTTTCTATAATGGACTTTTTCTAATTTTGACATATAAAGTGATTCTTTTGTAATCACATCAAGTATCAAAACGATCTATTTTATGTAACCGGTTATATAAAGTTGAAAATTATGAAACTGGTTGGTTTTAAAATCAAATTAAAAGTTTATATCGAAGGAATAAATGTTGGCTTTATAAAAATAGAGTTTGTTAATTAACGTACAATCTAGTAATAATTCTGTTTCGGTTCCTATTTTCCATTCGAAATCTGCAGAAAATAATCAAAAACACTGATCCACTATCACAATACACGACAAAATAACTTACTTTCTTGAAAACTAAACTATAATAAGAAAACCACTCGCCAACAAATAGTGGTTGAGTTGATAAAAATTATTTATGATTTTCTAAATAATATATGCCAATATCGCTATGTAAGTTATAAGTTATGCAACTAACAATACAAACGTAATATTGGTTGCATAGATATACAATAATTATAATTCTTTAAGTAAACGAATACATTCATACAGTAATTAATCATTCATTTTTTTAAATATTCAAATAAATTATCACACTTTTTAAATATTCTTTTTATAAAATATTTGGTTGGAAACACAAAAAATTAATGGTTTGTCATTTTTACCAAACATAATATTATAATTAGTCAAAATTATACAAATCTTATATGTAACCGTTACGAAATGCCGTTTTGTGTAAACTCGTTCATGTTGCGGAATCTCGCTCTGGTCGTCGCGCAAATATTCGCTCGTTGCATAAAATACTGTATTTCATAACTGGTTGCATAAATAACTATTACACTCAAATTTCTACACTCGTAGTTTTGTATTGATTCTTCTGATATCTTAAATTTTTTATTTGTATTTCAGAATATTCTGTATATCATTGCATAGTTCAAATGTTAATTCATTTTAAGATGGTTTCAACATCGAACTCCTTTAATTAATAACAAAAAACTATAAAATAAATAAGTAAAACACAAATACCTATGGAAAAAAATATGATGTAATTATTAACTATTTTAACTATCGACAATAGAATGTTTCTTTTTGAATAAAAAACTAAAATATAATATATATTATTTTAGAAAACAGAAAAATTGTTTTGAAACTTGTTGATTTAAGTTATCAGTAATTAAGCAAGAATTGTTTTTGTTACAGCATTATTACAAAATACCTTCTTCGTTAGATATTATTTACGAAAATAAACTGAATCGACAAATATGTACAAAGACGCGGATAAAATTACAAATAAAACATTACAATATTCATTTACGTATCTATTAACAACATAATACATAATCCAAATTTTTTGGAAATATTTAAAGTACTAAAAAAAATATACAGGGTATTTCAAAAAAACATTTGCCATTGCTCGAGGAGTGATTCGTTACCCAAAAATACGACAAATAGTCCCTATCAACATGGATCCGCAGGTGTTATGATTCAAAGATACAGGGTGATGTTATGTAATTAAGTAATGTAGTGTGATTTGGTTGTAAAATATACCTAAAAAAACATAATTTCACAGATTTAAACAGGTTTACCATGAGAGCGCATGCGAACGAGCATTTAAACAATTTTTAACAAAAAATATATACGCCACTGATTTGTTAATTTTTTCCATAGTTAGACATTTAACTGTCTAATAAAAAGCACTTTGGCTCCGTTTAGGAGATGTAATTTTATTAAACTTTGTTCAAGCTTAAAATAAATCTGTAAAAATCTAGTAAGCTAGTGTAATCTTTATTGACTTATATTTAGATAGTGTTGTTTTCCAAATTTCCTTCTGAATTTTTTTACTGATATACAGGTTGTTTGTAAATAAGTGCGAAAGATTTTAAAGGGTAGTTGCCGAAGTTATTTCTTATAAATGTAGGTCGAAATATTTTTATTAATTATGTTTTTTGTAAATTATACATCGGCTGAATTAACCGATGTGTATTAATTTATGGTGAAAATGAAAGAAAAACAATACGTATCTATCATGAAAAGTATCCACAACGAACATCTAAAATATTTTCGAACACGTAAAGCTACGTTTTCCTAGCTGCGTCAAACGCGAGCGCAAAACACCTGCAGTTTATGCAGGGCGATTCACGCAATATGCGTTGCGTGGACAGTGTTTTACATTAAAACGTTTTACAGTGCATTGAGTATTAAAAATGGCTAGAATATTAATAATATGATGAGAAAAGAGTTCTAGATTTCATCACGATGGAGTTACGAGAGGAAGAAGTATTTATAATAAGTACCTACTTTATTAAAAAAAAGTAGCCAAAGTTAGTTTTTTAAAACAAGGGAATTGGATGGCTGCTGTAAGTTACTTATTACTAAATATTAGTAGTACAGCCACCAGTTCATCTTCAGCTGCAAAAAATCTTGATTGAGGTTCTTTGCCAGCCATATTCAACTAAAAAACAATGTTCTTCCGCACTGCGTTGTGCACAGAACACTTACTCTTAGAACGGTAACTCCCATGTTAAAAAAGGATGATAGAGTTTTTAGCGGCACCTGGTGGACGTGGTTGATTTTTTTTCAATTAAGTCCTTGTCTGGTAAGAGGCCATATGAAAGAAGAGAAAATAATAAAAAGAAGAAAAGCGCGGGGCTATTCAAATTTGACAGTAAAAATTATCCGCATTAAAAACTGTTAGCCAAATTAAGATTTGTTCACACAAATTGCATTTTTGCTTTATTATAGCGAATATCGCTATAATAAAGCAAAAATGCAGTTTGTGTGAACAAATCTTAATTTGGCTAACAGTTTTTAGATAAAAAAAACAAGAATATTCAAAAAATAAATTTATTAAAGAATATATATAATACAAATCCAATATTTAAAAAATGTAATGTATATGAAAATTGTATTATGTATGAAGTAGCTGGATGGCTGCTACATATTCCAGGATACAACACTGTCCATCATTTTGTGAAGAACTTTAGCTGTGAAAAAAGAAAGACAGTATAAGTACAATCTCATTAAAATAAATGTATTAATAAAAAATTATAAGTCCAAGGAATACTTTATTTTTTAATAAGTCCAACATCTACGAAACAGCTTTGCAACCCCAAACGTCATGAAACACAAATTTCACAGTATATGCAGCGTTTAAGAATCCACATCGGATGCAACCGAGATGTAGTAAATCTTTGATCACGTGATTCAATTTACGTAAATGTAATGGGACAGATGTGTCCGATTTAAAATAAACTATTTGAGGCGCTGTTCTCCACATCTCGGCAAATGGACTAAAATAATAATTTATAATACTCTTAATATTACCTTATTTTAATTATTGTGCCACTATACTGTATTTGCTCAACCAGAATGAGTTGCAATGATTGCAAAAGTTGCAGAATAGAGGTCTGAGGATAATACTGAGCTGTTCGAGATTGGAACCAATCAATTCCATGTTGAATGTGCTTCAGTGGTTGACTGTTAAATTCTATTCCCTGCTTTTTATATTTAAAATTAAATCAGGAATCTCCAGAGTATATTTACAAAATATTTTAAGTTATAATCAGGATGTTCATGAACCTAAACAGGTAACAAGAAAAATGTACACAAAATTCAGTGTTTTTTAAAGGTGTACAGGCTTTTAATAATTTGCCTGAGGATATTAAATGTTCTTCAAATGTGGCAATATTTAAAATAAAACTGCATGAATACCTGTTCACCTATTGACGTTTTTTTTCTCTTTCTTGTTCTTTTATTGTTTTGTATAGTTGACATGTAAGTGTACTGTATCTTATGTATTTTTTATTGCATTTTAAATGTATGTTGATTCTATATTTATGTATTTTTTATATTTTAAACGTGAAGATGTATTGACATGTAAAAAATAGTTTTTTTGACTAAATAAACGTTTTATATATAGGTATGTGGATAAAAAAACGCTCGAGATGTAAAAAATGCATCTGATGTGGATTCTCAAACACAGCAATAAGTATAAAATAAATAAGTACTAACTTTCCTTCTCGAAAAGAAGTCCAACATATATTATTAGTCTGCTTCTTCTTCTACGATACAGCTTTGCAACCCCAAATGTCATGAAACAGAAAATACACAGTATAAGTATAAAATAAATGAGTAATTACTAACTTTCCTTCTCGAAAAGAAGTCCAACATATATTATTAGTCTGCTTCTTCTTCGAACCTTTACTTGAAGTAGAAGGTGTTTGATCAACATATTCAATTTCTGTTATTTGAGGAAAGTCCATCCGCTACTCTTCCAGGAACTGCGGGTAGGAATAGCGTTGGAAATGCTTCAGGTGTTAGACCTCGACGAGAGCCAACTACTTTATACTTCTCTTCAAAATGTTTATGACATACTACAAAGGTGGAATAAATTTGTAGTCTTGTTTTATTATTAAATCTTGGACAACGAACAGCAAGTGCACAAATATCAAATAAATCGGGTGAATTCGTAGGGTGAGGCAGGCGATGCATCTTGTTGTCCACAACAAGGTAATTCGGTACACATTTTCTATAATTACGCATCTTTATGAAAAACCACAAAATAACAGCGGAAAAAGCACAAATTTATAATGGAAAAACAAGCTTATTAACAGTGGTCAACTAAATCAATTAAGCAAATTGGAAATGAAAACAACTGAATACAACAGTCACCAATATAAATAAACAAAGTTTACGTTTGGTTTAAGCCAAGACGCCATGACACCCCCCCAAAATCAATATTCACCTGTCATTTACACTCCCACCACCTACCCCACCACCCGACTGCAGCGCCACGCGGACGTGGTTGATTGATCCTTGACCTGCGCATACCAGTTTCCCACCCCTGGCGTTGTGTGATTGACTGCACAGAACACTTACTCTTAGAACGGTAACTCCCATGTTAGAAAACGGTGATAGAATTTTCAGCGCCACCTGGTGGACGTGGTTGATTTTTTCAATTAAGTCCTTATCAGGTAATAGGCCATATGAAAGAAGAAAAAAAGAATAAAAAAAGAAGAAGAGAAGAAAAGCGCGGGGCCATTCAAATTTGACAGTAATTATCCGCATTAAAAACTGTTAGCCAAATTAAGATTTGTTCACACAAACTGCATTTTTGCTTTATTATAGCGAATATCGAGTCGAGTACTAACTTTCCTTCTCAAAAAGAAGTCCAACATATATTATTAGTCTGTTTCTCCTTCTACGATACAGCTTTGCAATCCCCAACGTCATGAAACAGAAAATACACAGTATATGTATAAAATAAATGAGTCGAGTACTAACTTTCCTTCTCCAAAAGAAGTCGAACATATATTATTAGTCTGTTTCTTCTTCTACGATACAGCTTTGCAACCCCCAACGTCCCAACCCACATGTGTGAGTAATTTGCTAGTCTGTGAGTAATTTTGTGAGCAAAGGGCAATTGTGAGTAATATGTAATTAATCGGAAAGTCAGCGTAGGTATATTCTTGGTAGTTAGGCAAAATTCTGGTCAAATAATTTATTAAAAATCTTAATATAAGCTTAATTTTACTTCTAGCAGTCATTACAATGTTGAAATTTTATACAGGGTGTTCCATCTCAGACGATCCACCCCGTATATTTCTTATCCCCATAGTAATTAAAAAAAATTCCCGAAATTCGTCGGATGATTTTCTTTGGGGGACATCTTTTGACGTATATTTGAGACTTAAATGAGCTACCCCCTTTGAGGGGGCGCTTCAACTCCTCAAAATTGAATAGGGAAGAAAGGGGTTGAGTGATACTTCATTTGTAAGGTCTTAGAAGCCTCTTTACAACGGTGTATAAAAAAAATCACATTCTTAAAAAAAATTAATTATTTTATCATGTTTACAATCAAAAAAATCAAAACTGCGTTTTTAAATCAAATGTTTAAATTATCCTCCATTGACTTCCATACAATAATACAATCTTGACTGAAAACCGTCTCTAACATGGTTCAGCATAATTGGAGTTATTTGACGACACTCATTTACAATTCGTTGGCGTAGTTCATCCAAATTTTTAGGCTGAGTCACAAAAATCTTGGACTTAAGATGTCCCCACAAGAAGAAGTCCAGAGAGTTCAGGTCAGGAGAGCGAGCAGGGTATTGTAAAATCATCCGACGTGTTTCGGGAAATTTTTCCAATTTCTATGGGATAAGAAATATACGGGGTAGCTCGTCTGAGATGGAACACCCTGTAATTGCAGCGTCCTCTATTGCTTGGCCAATATAATAGAGAAAATGCGATTTTGATATTGCAACTTAAAACACTAGATGTTGTGTCGATAGTGTTAGTCTCATTGGGATTGTCCCACTCGTCGATTAATATCTTTTTTTTTTTGTTTATTTTGAAAGTATATTTTTTTATTAGTACATTTTTTTTCAGGTATTATAATTAATAATTTATTATGGTTTTGCCGTTATTAAAGAAGATCCTCTAATTCTTCAATCCTTTTTGTCTGTGTTTTTTGTCAAGCTGATTATAAAGACGTTTTTTATATATCTTACTTGGTTAATAAAATGGTGAATGCACAGAAATTTGTCTTTGGCAACATTGTACAGTAGTAAAATATAATCAAACAAAAGTGCACGAGTACATAATATGCAATTTAGGTATATATATATTAAAAAAGCTATAATATTGATATTTTGAAGTTGTAAGTAATTGTGAGTAATCCGAAAAAATTTTTGAGAGTAAAGTGGTAAAGACCGGTTGGCAACCCTGCTTTGAACAAAACCGAAAAATTATATACGTATCCCTCTGAGGTAAACATAGAAATGGACAAAGCGTTATACGTGTAAAAACAATAGTTACAAATTATTTTTTTATAACGTAAACGTAATCTAATTTATACACTATTAATAACCTTCCTTTTTGCAATTAAAAGATAATGTTAGATATAGAGGATTTTTTTTATTTTAGTAGCTTTGAATGATAATGTAATTAATGTTTTTTTACAAGCATTTATAGGTTTAATTTAAATAATAAGTATGATTTGAAATTGAATGTGTGTATCTTTATTTTTTTTTTTATAAAAACGACAAACAGGCTGGCTGAAATACATCTATGCTAGATATGTGATTTTTTTTTGTAATGTATGAAATTTACAGTGTGTGCACACAGTACTTTTGGAAAATGTATCTATTATCTATATCCTATACACAATTTATATTTACTCAAAAATATTCCATAAAAACTTCTTTCACGTAATAAATACTTCCTCTAATGCTACTAAAATAAATCATATTTATTTTTAGATTTGAAGTATCGTCTGAGAAAAAATTCTCACATTATTTTATTTAAAACTAACACAAAATGATATTTTTTATTATATGAAATAAATAGTTGATCAGAAATCCAAAATAAATTCAATCTTCATCTGCGATCTGCGCAGACTCGAACTGCTAATCCGAGAAAAATACACAAACCAGTCTGACGGTTTTATCCCGATCCAAAATTCGTCAAAATATTTGTTGGAACACAGTACTTACAATCAGGAACAAACCTCTAGTATTCCAAAAATCTGACCAAAAGAAATTGTTGAAATATTCTTTTCATGTGCAATGGATGTTTTGTTGCTTGTGTCAATACAGTTTAAAGCCATAATACCAATGTCGTTCCCAATGATCTCCTGTACAATACATACATTTGTAAACTTCTAAGCAGTTCTTTTGCCGCCTTCAAAATTAACCAATACAAAATTACTATTTTTTATTCCGTTAATGTGCTTTAAGGGCTTCACTTTTTCTATCTCTTGGTCTTCTTCTTTATCTTCTGCAATATTCCAGGTTGAATCATTGAGTCTGCAAGATTTCACATCTTCATCATCTTCACTGGACTCGTCTGATTCTAGTTTCTTCAAGTTTTCATTTTCCTGTAATTTATTTTTACTTTCTCTTTTTTCTTCTCTTTGAATTTTTCTATTTCCTTTCGTTCCTTTTCTAACATCTTCTTTCTGTTGTATTCCTGCCATGGTTCTGAAGTTTTAACTGAAAGAATTTTTCCTTTATCCTCTTTTTTAACACCTATGTTTTATTCCTCAGGCCAAAACAAGGCTCTTTTAAATGGCGATGGTATTATTGGTTTTTCTAAAGTTTTGCTAGCTGTGATATTGATGTTAATGCTAAGAGCAGTTTGTATTTTCTTCTCTAGAACTTCTTTTTGTGGTGCTGAATGAACTACAATGTCATTAAATTGGCAGATGATTCGTAAGTTATGGAGTTATTAGTCATTAATATTTCACTGTCATCTCTTTTTTCTTTCATATTCTTGTTGAGTTGTAGATTTACAAACCAAATATATTTTTTGCCAAAATACAAATAAAGCTTTAACTATATGTCCTGGCCATGTTCTATATTTGTGTTTTTTAAATACATTGAATAAAATGTTCATCCCAGTAACTATCAATCAATTATCAGCTCCGGGTAATCTATTGCAAATGTTATTTTGTAATTGTAAAAAGAACTGTGGAGCTGCTTGTAGATGTCGGAAAAGTGGCTATAGGTACTGTAGTGGAGCAGCTAAAATAGTTGTTTCAATACTCCACCTATTATTTAAATAAATAAAGCCGAAGAAAATATTTAATATGTATAAAAATGTAAATTGCTTAAATAAAAAAGATTTTATAAGTAATTTTCCCTTTTTATTTTGCCTTGCGTCAAATACAGAGCAAGTCAAAACGTGCTAAAAGTACAACAATGATGCCTCCTGCTAAAATATTAGTGATTCTTATAGCAAGTTGGTACACGTAACACAACTTATACAGTATCTTGAAAGTTTCAAATAAGAACGTGTGTTAATCAATAAGTGTCGATTTTTAGACCTCGTCGAACCCCCAAAATCAGTTTATGTCGATTTCTGGGAAACCGATATCGACCCCTTGGGGTCGAAATCGGACCACTTTAAGAGTCCCTGATCTAGGCCACAATTGCCAAATCATATTTTGATATCCGGATTCTACTAGTATAATGTGTATAATTCACTACGAAACACCCTGTATAAATTTATTACGTTATTTGTAAAAAAAAACAATCTATATTTATTTTCTTTTTGTTTCAGCCCTGCTATCGGTATCAAACAAATTAGGCTTAGTCGAGTTAGGTAAAAATCTTCACAGTTTCGGCTTCATTCTTGTTGGAAGCGGAGGTACAGCCGCCATCTTAAGGGATGCAGGCCTTCCCATCAAAGATGTGTCAGAAATATCCGGAGCCCCAGAAATCTTGGGCGGTAGAGTAAAAACTTTACATCCTGTTGTTCATGGAGGCATCTTATCTAGGTAAAGACAATTGTAATATTTACCACCGAAATAAGTACCCTTACAAAAATAGGGTCTTAATTTAACTTTTTGTTTAAATATTTAAATAATGGTATATTAATATAAGAGATAGAAGGTCGGTTAAATGGGAAATTTTTTTATATCTATACAAAAATAAAATAGTTTAGAAAGAACCAACTCTGACAGAAGCTCAGTCCAGAAGTTCTGGAAATTATCCCCCACGCGTTAGACTGCGATAGGAAACATTCGAGGCGGTTTCTCGAGTATTGAGGTGGGTCTCGATATGGCCAGCTCTAGACTTTATATCCCGGGTACGGTAGTAAACAAAGAACAGAGCCGGCTTCAGGTGATCTCACGACATTATAATAATAAAAATTATGTTCCATCTAGACTGTATTTTCACACAGCATGATATTGAATTTATAGATTTATTTGCAATTTATTTTATTTAAAAATGTTTTATTTTATCGCGGCGTTGCCAAATCTATTTATGACCGAAGTCCAAAAAATTCGTTAATTATCTCATTGACTAGGAAGATGAAAATTACTTAGGACGAAAAATATGATCTGATTTTAAAATAATAATGCATTTTCGTATACCATATGCTATTTTAAATGGATGCGGTATAAGTATATATTAGTAAAATATTATTTTTTTCTTTATTAACAATTTTCGAGTATTTCTTAAAAAAATTGGATAACACGTGATACGTCGTTTAAAATGTAATTTAGAGGGAAATAATAAGTAAACTTCCAAGATGTCTGTCCTAAGAAATAACAAAGTTAGAGTAGGTAACTCAAAAACAAAAAAGAATATTCTCTATTAAAAAGTATCTTAAGAATGTAACAAAATCGGAAATTAGATGACTTCTAATAATTTTGAAAACGAATCCGAGATCAATATCATATTCTCTACAACATTCTCCCGCAGTTGGCACTTTCGCAGTAAAATTGTAAACTTTAAATGTATGTGCGATTGAGGTTATAAGTTATGTTTGGTGCGTTTGGTGTTAAAACTTGAAAGTTTGGAAAAATCCGCCAACAGTCGAGCGGGCTATTTTTTTTTAAGACCATTTTTGACCCTCTGAAACACATTTCAAAATACTTTTTTTGTCCTGCAAACGCTTTAAAATATTTTTTATTTTTACCTTAACTTTAAAATGTGTCCTCTAATTTCGATGTTGAAAAAATTTGAACTACACCATTTTGATTAATTTCTTGTTATATAATCTGCTAAATAATAATACTAGACCATCCATAAAGCAATAAACCATTCCAAATTTTTTCATAAAAAGTTTATTTTCTTAATTCATGACCAGGTTAAAGTTCGTCAAAAAGATCTAATTTTCATGAACCCAATGACAATTGACATGTTAGTGTGACATGTGTCTAAAAGAAATACAATCTTGCATAGCATATCAATGGCCATTATTACCTATGACCTTGTGTTATACCAGGCCAACCAATTGACTTCAGTATCAGAAAAATTATATACTCATATCTTCTTCCTCACCCTCATCGGCAGAGTACTCTTCGCCGTCAATATTGATATACAATAAGAAGACGAAGCTACGTCTTCTTGGAGGAGGCGGCTTCGCCGTCACCAGAAAATTTTAACCCATACCTGGCTACGCCGAGCGGCATAGACTCCAACGACCTGGACACAGCTCAAATTGAAAAAAAAAAAAAAATATGTTTTACAAATATTAGATAAGTACCGACATGCCGTAATTAACGCACAATCATCATGAAATAACCTAATCTAATCTAATCTAATCTAATCTAACCTAATCTAACCTAACCTAACCTAACCTAACCTAACCTAACCTAACCTAACCTAACCTAACCCAACCTAACCTAACCTAACCTAAGCTAACCAACCCTCACTAGCATCTGGCCAATGAACATCGATTCCAACTTTTAAAGAACGTGTCTTTATCGTGAGCATCTAATAATAAGAAAATATACAATAAGATGAAACAACGAATTCTTGTAGGGTGACGGCTTCGTCAATTGTCATTGAAAATAATTTACTGTCTATTTGTTTTTCTAACAAACTAAAAATGAAAAATAAAATTTGATCATTTATGAAAAAAATTGGTATGGTTTATTGCTCTATGAATGGTCTAATATTGATATTTAGCCGTTTCTACATTTATTTCACATTTGTTTTATGATGGAGACCCGACAACAAATTTTAAGGATTTTAAGGTAAAAAAAAATGTTTAGTGTCAGCGGACCCAAAATTGTTATGTATAGTGTGTTTTAAAGTGTCCAGAAACTTTCTATGATATTTCAATAGTTATATCCGCCGTTCGAGTGTCGGCGTATAATAGAAAAATTCCGTATATTACTTTTGGCCTTTAAAACCGTAGAACGTAGACTTTTCTTAATAAATCGTTTAGTAATTATTTCATGAGTTGGAATTTTATTATTGTGTCCGGATTTTTAAAGAAATGTCGGGAATTTTCATTAGGTTTGATAACCGTTCGAGTGTACGTTAACTTTCCAATACTTACTCTAGGAGAACGGTATAGAAAAACGATCCTATTGAATAGAACAATTCATTGCCGACTACGGACCGCAATATCCCCTCCTTGCCACTGAAAGGGCGTAGTTAAACCAAGTTACTTTCATTATGCCACTCACGTCCTAATATGTATATAATTAAGTGTTTTATTTTTATTTTGCTTGATGGGTTGGTTATCGTACTGTAAACGGAGAAATGGAGCTTTGATCGCTAAAACAGTGGCCATATCTGTATATTACAGTATAATAAAGTTAATTTCATAGATACAGTTCAGTCCTATTTTCTACTTCGGGAGAGGACATTAGTTTTGAGTTTTGGACTTTCTCTTGTTAGTTATTTTCAATTTTTTATGCTTACAGGTTTAAGATGCAAAATATATTAATATAAAAAAATGCTTTCCATCTCACAAATGAAAAAAGGAATGGTACATTTGTCTTTTTGCTACATATCTAGTGGCTTCAGCTTATTCATATACTAACAAATGAACACCTGCTATCTCCACTATTGCATTATTGTAGTAATTTCTTCTTTTAGGTTGATACCTTCAGATCAAGAAGATCTTAAAAGCCAAAAAATAGAAATGATCAGAATTGTGGTATGTAATTTGTATCCATTTGTAGAAACAATAAGTAATCCTAAAGTAACATTAGATGATGCAGTTGAAAACATTGATATTGGAGGTGTGACACTCTTGCGTGCAGCTGCAAAAAATCATCAAAGGGTTACTGTAATTACTGATCCTAGCGATTACGGTAAAGTCATAAATGAACTAAAGAACAATTCTGATAATGATACATTATTAGAGACAAGGTAAATACTACAATTTTTGCTGTTATAGTCTGTTTTATTATTCTGTTTTTAGGCAAAGACTGGCATTAAAAGCGTTCACACACACTGCTGAATATGACGCACACATTTCCGACTATTTTCGTAAAGAATTTTCCAGTGGAATTTCTCAACTTACCTTAAGATATGGTATGAATCCACACCAAAAGCCTGCACAACTATATACAACTTTGGAAAAATTACCCTTGTCCGTTGTCAATGGATCACCAGGTTTTATAAACTTATGCGAT